>MU224035.1:867156-893338 GCA_018584345.1 Thuja plicata
AGAATTTAATTAGTAAGTTTAAATATTTGAATTTAAACTATAGGAAATTGAATTTAATTAATTAATTAATGGTAATTAATCAATTAAGGTTAATTAATTCAATAAAATTAATTATTTAATTAATTTTGGGAATTTTATTAGATGAGTTGGGGAATGAATTTAGAGGAAAATATATGATTAATTAATGATTAAAAAACCATTAATTAATAGATGCAAATTAGTGTTTTTAATGTCAAGTCGCAAGCCTGTCCATTTTCGGGTGTCTACAAACCTAATGGGTGAAAATGTGAAGACAATCTCAGGAAAAGGGTATATAATGTTCTTTTCTTGATACAAAATAAAATATATACGGGAGGTGTAATAAGAGAAGGAAAGTGGAGAGAAAAGGATAAATAAGTGAGAAATCTAAAAAGTTCTGAAGTATGCCAAAGAAAGAAATTTTTCAATCAGGCGGGTGTAAAAAAAGAAAGGGATAGAGCCATATCAAGAGGTCTGCTAAATTGGAAAAGGAGTAACCTGCATGCTAATTCCAAAAAGGGAAGGAATCAACGAAGCTCCCCAGTCAGAGAGTTCCCAAAAATCCACAAGGCCCATGATAGTTCAATTCAAAGTCCTAATAAAGGAAATTATATAAAGGTACTAATAAATTTTCTTAAAAAGGAGAGGATGATAATAATATCCTCAATCCAAGAAGTGAGACCCCCAAAGAAAGGATGATCCTATAAAGTGGAAAAAACCTAAAGGGCAAAAATGTGAGGGCAAACTCGGGAAAAGGATGAATATTGTTCTTTTCCCAATAAAAGTATTATGAATTTATATAAATGGGTAGAGTAAAAGAAAAAGGTGAGTATAAAGAAAAATATATATAAGCGAGCGATCTCCAAAATTCCAAAGTTTGCTAAGGAAATAAATTTTACAACGGGGTGTGTGAAAATAAAGTAAAGGGATAGAGATATAGCAAGTGGTCCTCTTATACTAAATAAAAGGGGGTTTTGGCCAAGCTCTTATGTCAGTGAGTTCCTGGAAATCGGCATATCCCATGATAGACCAAAGAAAAGGTACTATCTCAAAAAGTATATAACAAGGGATACAAATATCTCTGGAGGAGGACAGGATGTGTTTTGACACCAAATTTCTACCCTTAGCCCTGTGAGCTTAAAGTCGAGAAAGTAATAAGCCTAGCATGGCCCTTCATAATTAGGAAAGGACAAACTGGGAAAAATCTGAAGAGGTAATGGTACAAAGATGTCAAGAGGAGAAGAAAAATAGATATTATTTCACGCAAGTAGCTTTACCACATAGTTACTGGCATGCCAAAGAATAGTAGAGAGGTATCAAAAAGGGAGGGATCTGAAAGGTAGTGGCTAGAAGGAATATAAAAGCATAGGGGAAGGTGACATAGCTGGTAAAAGTGGGGGTAAAGCCTAAAGCAAAGTCTTAGAGTTATATAATATTATAAACTATCACACCTTCATATAGTAAAGCATCATCAATTGAAGATGGCCCTGAACTATCACAGATATGATCATCTGAATGGCACTAGTAGTGATTGGAAAGATATTTGTGATACCAGGTTAAGTTATTATGACTTAGATGATTTGTACCATAGGGTGAATATCCCACCTTTGCATCCCATAATGCAAAAGTTGGTTCAGAGTGGGTTAATCCAAGATGCACGGTTTCCAGTTGCCATCCAAGCCCCCGAATTGATAATGGAGTCTATAACCTGGTATGAACCTGTAAGTTGGCAGATAAGGAATACCAATAAAGAGGTTGTAGTAACCTTAGATAGAAATTCATTGCATAATTTTTTTGGCCTTCTAACCCAAGCAGAATATACTGAATTGGATTTTGCAATGTCTACCTCATATTTTAATGAGAGGAAATCTTGATGGAGGGGCGAGGTATCAGCCAATTGGTTTTTCTCTCAAAGGGTCCCTAGCTCTAAACTTAGAAAGACATTATATGGGACCAATATGAAAAGAGAGATCATGGATATTTTGTGTCGCTTCATCATCTATGGGGAAATGAGAGTGCCTTAAATTTTGAGGAATGGTGGTTTTTCATCGTATAAACCATCAATGTCAAGAGTAGATATATAGCTAGGCATAATTCCTGAGTGACTAATTAGCCGACATGCTCAGTATAGCTAAATGCATGTCTTCTTTTCACATGTTTTCTTATATCATATATGCCTTATCTTGTGTTCGAAGCTAGACCGGCCTCCCAAGTTTAAAGGAATATGAGGAGGATATTAAAGTTTATGATTAATATGCATGTTTGCAAATGCATAACAGTTATGAGAATTTTTGAAGGGTAAATGATGCATTTACCATGAAATTGTGTAGGGAGCTATAGGGCTTTCATGGGCGGAGAATGTCTATGGAGGTGTCAGTGGTGATAATAACCTATCATAGCTATTTTACTCAATTTATGACATTTACTTATTTTAATTGGGGACTTTGACAATTTTTCATATAAGTTACCAAGATATCCAGATGATAAAATCATCATGGTAGAGCTTTTTAGGCACATCATAGAGGTTAATACCAAGTGTGGAGAGCATCATAAGGTGGGGATACATTTTCCCATAATAGTTGGACCATATACATCCTCCACTAGTTCCAACACCCAAAACCTAGTAAAGAGTTCCAAAGCCAAATATTATTTCAAGCAGTACATTGTTCTTCCAACTCACTTTAAACCTATAAATTATGTCAAGGATAATCTTCAGCTAGGATCAACCTTCCACCATATCTCTTCTCTAGAGGACTATTGGGATAATTACAAGGATGATTACAAGATGAGGTAACATTCCTGGTCTCAACTCACAGTAGAGAAGATAAGGCTCTATGGGGTAAATATTGATGTGGAGGGGGTAACAGAAGATGGGAAGGATATACTCTCATCACAATATGTGGGAAAGATAAATGGGACACCTTTAAATCCTGTCACATTTGATGGGCCAGAGATGGATAATATAGACCAAAGGATGACACCCATTCTAAAGAAAACACCAGAATGAGTGAAGTGGAAACAGATAGGAAGGTGGGGATCAGGTACCACAAAACCCTTACCCACCCTAAACCAAGACTCGCACACAAAAACTAGAAAAGAATCCCAAATAGGGCCATCAAATCCCCATAGGAAATAGACAACTGGTGGTGATGAGACACCTCTAGAGAAGGACCATATTCTAGCTCAGACATGCAGGAGCAGGTCCAAAACAATAATCAATCTAGACACACAAGAAGGCTCCCCACCAAGACAAGCAGGAGAGTAGGTTATGGTACTTCAAGGAGAAGAAAATGAGAAACCACAATAAAATACCCAAGGGGAGCAGCCAACAAGGTTGCAGGGGGATACACAAAAAGAGAACCTTAGCCCCAACCCCTCCAAGGTACCTCATTTCTCCACCCTAGCCACAACAATGCAAACACCTCCAATACTAAGGAGGTTGTTTGACATGGAGAGTCTACCCAGTGCATCATGAGTTCTATCCACACCTTCATGGATATAGAAGACAATCAAAATAAAAGAGGAAAAAAGAAGAGAACAGAGTGCCCCTGGGAAACTTGATCACCCAAATCATGAGAGGCCCTACCATGAAAAAAGGAAAAAGGAAAGCTCAAACATTGTCTGCACTTGGGAAGGATTCAGGGACAGGGCATGTCATCTTGGAGATTGCCTAGGAAAAAACACATGAAGAGACAACTTTGATATCCCTCACTAACTATGAGGTTAGCATAATAGATATAGGGCCTTCAACCCATGATTTTTCAATATAAATGTGGTATTTTACCCATCAAGAGGTAAGGGAAATATTGGACATCCTAAAGGGGGACAATGCAAAAATAAAGTCTACTATATCTCATTTGATAGAATATATAAGAAAGGCCCTAACCCCATTTTCCTCGCAGCCAGGCCATCCATCCTATGAGACCTTTGACCCTTTATCATATACCAGTCTAGGAGTAATCACTCAAATAAATTAGGATCAACATCTGGGGCAGATAGGTAGTGACATGATACATGATCTAAAGTCTAGAGGACTACCTCTGATCAATTTCCTAGAGGCATATTGTAAGGTTTATGTACATCTAAAGGATGTTGTGAGGAATGATATCTTTCTTATGAAGGAAGAGAAGAGGATAATTGAGAATCTTCATACAACATTGGAGGATTTGATGAGGATGAATATAGAGGATGCAGTAACCCTTAAGGTGTTGGCAACAGCTGATGTGCCTATTCAAATGTGGCATTATTTACATACGTTCAAGAGAGAAACAATAAAAGAAGTCCATGATCAACTAGAGGTCTTGGTAGAAACCCTCCAAGCCGGCATCATGCAGATGGAGAAAAAATTCACCGACATGGGATGTAGTTCTCATAAGGGCATAGGTGACGATCTAATCAATGTAGAGGGTATGAAGATCAGGTTTCAGTAGAGTATTGACAACATTATCAATCCTACAGTTTATTAGAGTGAGAGTATAGAAAAAATAATAGCCCTTGATGTGTGACTATCATCCGCTCACCAAGATCTCAAATATATCTCCTAGCAAATCAAGTAGCTAAAGTATGACCATCTAGTATGGACAATGAAGAATGATCTAGTTACCATCCCAAAGGATGATAACATGACATAGGTTCTCTCCATCATGGACCATTATCTTAAAACAACAAAGACACATGAAGAGACCACCCGAGCTTTAACAAAATAAGTACTAGTTCATGTTTAAGTTTTTTTTCAGCCTTTAGCAGTTAACTCTACTATACTTGGTTTTAATTATTTATTTATATAGTTTTTAAATTTCTAAAGGAGATAAGGGGATCGACTAAACTCTATATTAGACTCTTTTGTCTTTAGAAGAGATGATTATTTTTCATTCTTAATGAAGGAAAATGAGTCTGTTTAAGGAAGTTTACAGATGTTGTTGCTTTATTAATGGGTTTCTTCAATGTAAATTCTAATGGTTTATGATTAACAAGTGAGAATATCTTCAATTCATTGATTAGCTAGTTCATCCGCTCTTTTGTTTCCTTCTTTGTAAATGTGGTTAATTGTTTATTTATCAAAATCTTTTCATACATCAATAGCCTTGGTAAACATAGCATCCAATCTCCAGTTATGGAGAGAGCCTTTTCTTAAGGCATTGATAATAATAGTTGAGTCTCCTTTAATTTCTAAATTTTTACATCCCAAATGTCTACATAGTAATAGCCCTTCTACCAAAGCGTGTAATTCTACCCCATTGTTAGTCTCCTTACCTATGAATTTAGCTATTTATTTCACCTCTTTCCCTTCTAAATTGTGAATGTTACATCCAATGCCAGCCAAGCCTAGGTTACCTCTTGAAGCACCATCAAATTTTAATTTTAGCCATCGTTATTTTGGATGTGTCTACTTGCATTCGTTTCTCTTCTTTTTTGTCAATATACCCCCATTTCCTATAAAGGAGGGATAAAAAGTCCATTCCACTTACCTCTCATTTTCTCATCCCAATGGGACACATTCATATCTTGTTTAACCTTCTTCATATTACGCCTATTTTTTAATTCTACAATAGAAGCTTTAATTTTATTAATGAGTTGGCCCACTTCCAATTTCTTATACTGAAAAATCCTCTGATTTTGTTCTTTCCATATTTCCCATAAAATGATTGAAGGGAAGAAATCCATAGTGAGCCATACATGCTTCCTTGTCTGAGGAAAGGCCAAGAGTTAAGTAAATCAGTAATACTGTTTGGAAGCACTGATATCCACCCAAGTTGTGAACATATCCATGTCTAGTATTGAGTGGAGTATGGACATCTCAGGAGTAAATGGTCAAATTTCTCCCCATCCTTCTCGCATAAAGAGCATCTGATTGGGCCATGATATCCCATCTTCACAAATCTCTCAGTTGTTAAAATCTTCTTATGCCATACAAGCCAGGAGAAGAAACTAGCCTTTGGCAGACAATCTTTATGCCAACATAAAGTTGTCAGAGGGTCGTTAGAGTTATCAAGATAAGTCATGATCTCAACAATTTATAACCTTCCTTGACTAAATAATCACCTCTTTTACTGCCATCCCAATCCAGCATATCTTTTTTAAGGTTAAAAGAAGTTTTCTTGACTTCCAAACAATTGTTCAGAGCATCAACATCTGCTAGGGAGACACCTAGATCTACCCAGTTCTTCCATTTCCAACCCATACCCTTGTTTGTAAAGGTGACATAGTAAATAAATTTCTTACCTAATTTAGCTATAAAAAAACCTCTGAGCATTCACAAGATTCATATTACAATCCAAAGCACTAAAACCACCCCAAGAAACTTTCTAGAAAAGGGCCTCTTCCCCTTTCCCTAGATTCTAAGTAGGTTTATCTTGGGTGATGTTTTTGCAGTCCAACATAAAATTCCATATCCTAGAACCTTTAGGGGGGGAAACTTCCCTAAAAAATATTAATGGGATCCACATTAGAATGATACTTCATTGTAATTATCTTGACCCACTTCAGATGAGGGTTATTGTACATTCTCCAAATAATTTTTGCTCCTAGGGCTTTACTTTGAAGCTTTAAATCTTTTTTATCGGCACCTCCTTCCTCTTTTGGGTGACCCACCTTATCCCAGGAAAGAAGTGAAATATTTTTCTTGTCCCCTGTACCTTACCAGAAAAAAGACCTGCAAATTTTGTTAATTTCCCCCTATTTTTGCTTGGTTAATCAATGCAGGCCATTTGAAAAATGGGTTGAGCTGACAGAACAGTCTGAAACTTTGACACTCTTCCTACGATAGAAAGACATCTTCCATTCCATGCAGCCATCTTGTGATTGATTTTATCAGTTAAATTATTCCCTAATTTTATTTTTCTAACACCTTTCTCCAAGGGAAGTCATAAATATTTATAGGGAAGATTCCATGATTTAAAGTTGAGGATTCTGCAGATCTCCAATTTAGTTGCAGGAGTATTAAAGAAAATAATTTAGTCTTCTCAGGGTTGATTTTCTACCTAGATGCAAGGGCATATAGTTCAAGGATATCTTTATATGTTTTTTCTTCCTCCTTAGAGCTATGGCCATAATTCATAGTATCATCCACAAACTGTTGATGCATTTTTGGTTCAATCCCACTAGTAATATTTATTCCTTTAATCTTGTCCTCTAACCTAGCCATATTAATGTCTCACCCCAAAGCTTCAGCCATAATTATAAATAAAAAGGGTGATCCTCTTTTAATCCAAAAGAAGCCTTTGGGAGAGCCATTAACTAGAATAGAAAATTTAGGGGTAGAGATACATTCAGATATCATATTCACCCATTGTTTCGCAAACCCAAAGGCAGTTAAACTCTTTTCTAGAAATCTCCAGTCAACTCCATCATAGGCTTTTTTGATATCTAACTTTATTAACATGCTATGGTCATGATTATTTTGGACAGGGTGCATAGCTTCTTGTGCTATGATAACCTGATCATATATTGATCTTCCTTGGATGAAACCTATTTTCTCCTCACTAATTAAGAATGGGAGGAATTTTTCTAGCCTACTAGATATTGATTTGGTGAATAGTTTATATAAGGTATTACATAGTGCTATAGGTCTAAAATCATCAAGAGACTCTTCTTTCTCCTTTTTGGGGATGAGGGAAATAAAGGTATTGTTTATTTATCTCAAAAAATTTCCTAAGTTTCTTACCCCTTCCATTGCCTCGAACACATCATCACCTATGAAGTCCCAGCACTACTAAAAAAAAATGCTAGGAATGTGTCAGGTCTTGGAGATTTGTCCGAGTTCATTTTAAATAAGATTAACTTCACTTCTTCTTTGGATATTTTTCCTAGTATAAATTTATTCTAATTAGGGGAGATAATTTTGGGGATGTTACTAATAATGCTATCTTGGGCGTCCTTATTCCTATTGCCTCATCTATTGAAAATGTTCTCAAAATATATTACCACCTCCTTCGCTATACCTTTAGGTTCATTAATTACATAAACACTCATAAGTTTAATGGAGGTGACCTTGTTTTCTATTCTCCTATGTTTAGTGTTGCTGTGAAAAAAATTAGTTATTTGTCCCCAGCATCCAACCAACCATGTTTCCCTATATTTTTGTCTCTAGAATATTTCTTTGCTTGCCAGAACCTCTTCATATTCCTTCATTAATAAATTTTCCTCCTTGTAAAGGGTTGAATCCATACCTCTCACCATTACTTCCTCATTTAAATTTTCCATTTTTTTCCTCCAGAGTGTTTTTGTTTGCAAAAATGTTCCCAAAATGATCAGCATTCCATACTTTTAATTTATTCTTAATTATTTTTACTTTATTTACCACCAGATATAACTTAGATCCATATACCTCAATTTCCTTCCACCATTCCTCAATCATTTCCATAAAAACCTCTCTCTTAAGACACATTTGTTCAAACTTGAATGGGAAATTATCCATTTTTCCCTCTTTGATTATAATTAGTATAACTGGGTAGTGATCCGAATCTGAAATGGGCTTAACATCAGCAGACACAGAGAATGGTAAGTCTGTCAGGTTTCCATTGATTAAAACTCTATCAAGCTTCTCAGAAATAAATTTGAAACCCTTCGTCCTCTTATTCCAAGTAAAGGCTTCCTTTGGCGTGTAGACCTCAAAGAGGTCATTCGTGTTGATCTAGTTATTAAAGACCTCAATAGCATGTGGGAGTCTCTGGAGGCTATCCCATTTCTTTGAAGCTTTAGTGATGGCATTAAAATTCCATCCAATGATTAAAATTTCACCTAGACAATCTTCCAACTTCTTCTCAATTTCCTTCCATACTCTTTCCTTCTCTAGATTGGGGGTAGGGCCATAAACATTGAAGATCCTAAAACCTAGCGATGATTGGAGGAAGCTAACAAGTCCACATCTCCAGTTAACATGATCTTCTAAATCATTTAGAGACATCGTCCTAGGGTCCCAAATGAATCTTAAACCACCAGAGGCTCCTCTAGTTGGAACACCCCAGAACTCTCTAAAACCCAATGATTTTTTAAAATTAGTCATTTCTTTGTTGTCCAATTTGGTTTCCTGTAGCATAATTATATTAGTTTTAGTTTCAGAAATGTATCTTTTTAAAATATGCTTCTTGTTATGGGTGTTTAATCTCCTAACATTCCAAGTTAGGATATTCATGGTGACTTGGGAAGGAACTTCCCCTTCCCTACATTAAAAATTGTCGTCAGTTTAGCTTGGCCAGCCGAGCAACCATTCAATAAACTTAATTTGTGATTTGATTTCCTTCCTCTTTTCTTTTTATATTTGGCACAATCAGTGGCTTGTAGACTAGGAAGAGTAGATGCAATCCCAAGTGTTTCCTGATCCTTTTTCTCTTTATCCTCAAGATCTAATAAGAGATTACCAATATCTTCTAAATCCTCATCATCCTCAACCTCTAGAAAACCTTTGATCAACAATTCTCTTTATCTTGAGAGCTCATCGTTGTCACATATTTCATCTATAAATTGATCAATTAAATCATTAACAACATATTCACATAGTTCTTTAGTCAATAATCTTACATTGTCCTCTATCTTAATAGGGTCTTCAATATTGTTGATAGTAGGATCATCCCCAGCCTAGCACTGGGCAACATTTAAGATTTTTTTACATGTATTAGTATTTTTTTATCTGTGTATTTCCAATAGATTTGGATATGTGTCTGATACAATATGAAAACCATCACTATCCTCATTAAATTTTACCGAGATGCCTCCAAGTGTGACCTTTGATAAATTACCTTGCACTATTTCCCCTTCTTCTATGTCCACTGAGGGACGCACAACCATCATAGAAAAAGGGGAAACATTACTCTCAAAGTGAGTTGAGACATTATTTAAGTCACAATTGATCCTATCTTCCATTTCTATGACTAGTTATGATTGTAGTAGTCCTAGTTTAATAACATAATTATCCTTCAAGCACTTAATAATGATCAGATTAATAATACAAGTGTCAATGTCCATATTGACAATAATCATGCTATTAGATTGGGGTCTATTATTTTCTACCATACCAACATATTTCCCTATCTGATTACCTATGTTTACAAAGAAATCTGAGCATATCAATTCAACAAGAATGTTTGGCGAAAGAATAGCCCTATCAATTTTTTAAAAAAAAATAAACTTTTTGGATCAAAATTTGGAGTCCAATCCAGAAAGGTAAAATTGCAATTTTTGAAAATAGGGTTTATGAATTTATAAATTTATCCTTTAATTCTATACTATTGCATTTCAAAAGAAAAAAACCTTCCAAGAGAAGATCAGTACTTTCCTGTCCCTAATATTCCTTTTCAAATCAATCAACAATTTCACTAATAGGTCTATCATATCCATTCCATTGGGCGAAGATAGTGAATATTTTTCATAGCTCTTTTATATTAGCAATTTTCCTTGATTTCATAAGGATAACATTTGTCATGTCAATCATCGTATCTTGTTTTTTCTCACTTCTGGAGGGAGACAAGTCTTCGTCAAACCATCCTAGGGATAATCCGAGATTTGGAGAATGTCGATCATGGATTTTCACAGTGTGATTCTTACACCGAGGTCCCAAAATTCTGTGGGGTAAAATTGGGGGATTGCGAAAGGAGGGCAAGCCAGGAAGATCCTAATGAAGTACATCAAAGGTATTCCACAGGGGAATACAAAAACTATCAGACACACAAAACAACTAGATATCAAACTCTTCTTCATTTTTACCTTTACCCATTCCTTAGGGTTATCCTTTGTCAGTTCAATATTACACTCCAAGTGATGTTTCAAAGAGGTCAAAATTGGACCAGATTTCATATCTCATACATATTTTGATCCAAAAAATCTTTCACTATTGTTGTAGGCATATTTATTTTTCACAAAAAGGGAGAATTTTTGATCAATTTTTTCCACTAAGAAAGAAGTAAGATGCAGTCTTTAGTAGTTGAATGGGACCTGCCAAGAGGAGGAACATATGCCTCCCTGACTCCAAACTTCCACAATAGGAAAAGCAGCAGATTTTTACCCAGGGGGAGAGCACCCTTTAGAAAATGAGGAAGTGGAGCACATAAAGGACCTGAACCTCAAGAAACAAGCTTGCCCATAGGGTCATAATGTTGTAGATCTAGATCATGCAGTGGAATAGGTTTAGCAACATAATTCACTCTAGGGTAGTCTTGAAAAAACTATTGAAAAAAAGTACATCAATTTTTCCATTTTCAGATAGTTATCATTTCATGCTCTTATCTTATGACCATATATCTCTTATTTCCTATATTAGCACTTTATTTTTAATTTTCATGCATTTTAAGCTGCACTTAAAGTGTTTATCACACCCTCATGGTGGTTAAGAAAAATGACAGATAGGGGTTACAAGGCTGCGTGATGGTCAGTGGGTGGTGATAAAATTGTTTTCTCATCCTTGTGACTTGTTCAATAAGTTAATACTTTAGACCACAAGGAAGCAACAGTAGGTAACGTGTCAATAATCAAATGTCCTCACTAAAATTGTTTAAGACTATCAGTTGGACTTGTGACCCCGCAAGTGGGTGGTTGTGAAGATTATAGTGGTTTGTTGTATCCTTGTAGCAGTTAGTGGGAGAAATATTTAAGGGTAACAAGATTTCGGGGAAGAATAAGACACTATGGTGGTCCCTTGTCATCACCTCACATCTTATTATGTCAGACCTAGTTTTGGACTGCAAGGAAGTAAGGATGTTACATGTGGCATTTGATGAGCTCTCTTCACTACATCACCATGGGGTTAACAAATTGGTATGGTTGCATGTCATAGTTGATCGAGGTAGTAAAACCTGTTAAAAACCTCTAGCCTCCCATCCTCGTAGGCCTAAATTGTAGTTAAGGAAATGGTTGTGAGCCTCGTGACACTTAATGTGGGTTAATCAAAACTATTTGACAATATATTAAAGAAATAAGTGGCGGTGGGAAAAATTTGAGAAGAGACGTCATGATTGGTGGAATGTTGTACTTTCTAATCTATAAATGATTCCCTTACCAGAAAATCATTCCCTTACTACCCAACCTTTTGTGTCACATTTAAATTTTGTAACCAATGGAAAATTCCACAATGACAGGTCTTGTAGCTGTTGGGATAGGTGCAAATCTGTGGATAGGTGTTTCTTTTTCTTTTTGCAGTTTGAAAGTGTGACCCATAAATTAAATAAAGGAAAGGATAAGTACATAATGAGTTATGTGTCTTCTCTAAATTTGAGTTCTAGAATTCTTTTCATCAATAACCACCCATGGGAAATAATAGAATGTCTTAGAAGCTTGCTTGGATCACAGACCTTGCAATAATAAGTAGTCCATGGCCTCCTTTGGATTCACTATGTTGGAGCTCTAAATTTTTGGCAAAATTGAGAGTCCTATGTAGTGATAAAACTCTAAAAATGGCATCCTAAACTCCATGTCCAATAATTAATGACATGATGGATTACATGAAATAGGATACAAAACATATTACTTTTCAATTAAAGGTTGAGGGATTGAGGAAGGAAGCTCTATGGCAGGAACAATCAAAATTCTGTAAGAGAAGGTTTCAGAGATGTTGGAATTTCAACCTACTATAAATATGATGTCGACAAAGAATAAAAATGATCAAACATTGACACTCTAAAATTGACCCAGTTCGGAAAATAAAATTTCCTATCTCCTATAAAAAATATCATGTTCGTACAATCTATTTTCGATTTTCGGCCAAAGCCAAATGCGAAAGATAGATAGTTATTAGTTAGTTTGTTGATTAGTTTTTTCGAAAGAATTTTTTTTAATTTTAACATAGGGTGGTGTCTCTTCACCCTAAAGGGGTGTGAGAACCATTCATGCACATATATATGTGGTGTAAAATGTATACAAATGAAAACAATAAGATACAATACAATACAAATTTTCATAGGATAGAATTTGATCATAACTGCAACATGAACTTTGATGTGCTATTTTTCAACATTAACACAAAAATAAGTGCATTTTCTCTCACCCATGGTAATAGTTTTCAATTCTCTCCAATTAGTCTCTCAGATAAATCTATTTAGATGGATTGTTTGATTTTGTTGAATTCTGATGTTATTTGTAATTTGAAATAGATATACAATTTCATTATCAGTTGAAAGTTGTGGTTGACAAACTTTCCACTGTTCTATTGGTCTCTCAAATATAGAGTTGAATTTAGAAGAATTAACTATATAATATGGTTTTAATTGTAATTCATTTAGAAGCCATTGAAATGATGGTCTTGTTAGATACAAGTTATTAAAAATCTCTGAGGTGTACATAGGATTGATATATAATTGAATTTATTTCACAAGTAGTAGCAAGGAACTGATCTTATCAATAATTGGAATAAATTCATTTAGTTCACTGTTCAAAGTTTGTGATATTTTAATTCCTTTGATCTACTTCATTTTATATACCTTTTGTCAAACTTTTACTATTAATCAAAGAATTTAAATTTTTGTAGTATTTAATATACTATTGATTGAGATACTTACAATTTGATTCCTCTCAATCTTATTTTCCACCTTGAGAGATTCCACAAGTTTTATATTAAGTTATCTTCTATAAAAAAACCTTTCAATCAACAGATTTGGTTAAGCAACAGGCCTACCATCCTTCGCTTTGCAGAGGTAGAATTACAGAAGTTCAAACCTCCATTTGGTTGAACTTGTTAGTTGGAAAAAACAACTAGGTTTCCCAGTATTGGATTGGCAAGTCCATAATAAATCCAAATAATAATTTTTGGGCACCAACAAATTGGTGACTCCACTGGGGACTTGTCTATGTAAGACAGTGTTGAAGATTACCTAGAAGCTTTGGTGATATAATTAAGACTCTATTGGAGATAAGAACTCAGAAGACAACAAGTTTTTTCCTTCTGGAAAGAAGGTGGAGACTCTATTTAACAAAAAATTTTGGTCAGTGACTCTGCTGAGGGAGAAAACCTAGAAGCAGATAAGTAAAGCATACCTCTTTAAAGAGGTGGAAAATCTATTGACAAGAACCTAATGCATAAAAAAATAAGTTACTATAAATTCAAATATTCAGTATGTACTAGAATACATATTCACATAAAGTATCAAACCTTTGTAACCTAACACCAAAATTTATTATGTAAGTATATAGACCATTGAATTTTGATAACATGCCTGGTGGTCAGAAATATTTTCCTCTTAAATTGAAAATATGTTCTAAAATTTTGTGGAGATGGATGAGAATCACCAATGGAGCATTTATAGGCATTTTGTAAATTTATTGAAGATTGTCATGTCTACCTAGAAGACGTGATTATGAAACTATTTGAAAGATCATGCAAGGTTTCTTTATAGTATGACACCTAAACAAAGTATCTCATTATGGAGAGAATTTGAGAGATGGTTTATTGATATGTTTCAAGATGGTTTTTTGATAGTTTGGAGAGGTTTGAGTATACATCATATTTGTTCATAAGGATGGTAAGCACTTTAAAAGAGATTCCATCTGACATCATGCCTTCAAGCGAGGAATTAGTAAGAATTTTTTTGGAGTTGAGAATATCACCATATGTCCCTGTTTTGAAGCCCCTTTTCAGATATTAGAAAAGGATGATGAAGACAAAGAAGAGGAGGCTTATGATAAAATTGAACAAGGCCTTGTTTTTTATGATTATCTCAATAGGGAAGAAAAAAATGATGACACAGAGGGAGAAAATTTGGATCAGGTTGAAGAAGAATCTATACATGATGAGATTTGTATGGAAACATGTATCAATGACCATGATGATAACAAAGAAAACCTTCTCAGTATAGAATAAATTTCAACTTTATTTGACATGGAATATCAAAAACATGTTGAAAAGAGTGGTCAATTAATTCTATACTATTGCATTTCAAAGGAAAAAAACCTTCCGAGAGAAGATCAGTACTTTCCTGTCCCTTATATTCCTTTTCAAATAAATCAACAATTTCACTAATAGTTATGTCGTATCCATTCCCTCGGGCGAAGATAGTGAATATTTTTCATAGCTCTTTTATATTCTCAATTTTCCCTGATTTCATAAGGATAACATTTGTCAGGTCAGTCATCGTATCTTGTTTTTTCTTGCTTCTGGAGGGAGACAAGTCTTCGTCAAACCATCCTAGGGATAATCAAAGATTTGGAGAATGTCGATCATGGATTTTCACAGTGTGATTCTTACGTGGAGGTCCCCAAATTCTATGGGGTAAAATTGGGGGATTGGGAAAGGATGGCAAGCCAGGAAGATCCTAGTGAACTACATCAAAGGGATTCCATAGGGGAATACCAAAACTGTTAGACACACAAAACAACCCGATATAGAACTCTTCTTCATAGTTACCATTACCAATTTCTTAGAGTTATCCTTTGTTAGTTCAATATTAGATTCCAAGTGATGTTTCAAAGAGGTCAGGATTGGACCAGATTTTATATCTCGTACATATTTTGATCCAAAAAAACTTTCACTATTGTTGTAGGTATATTTACGTTTCACAAAAAGGGAGAATTTTTGATCAATTTTTTCCATTGAAAAAGAAGTAAGATGCAATCTTTAGTAGTTGCATGGGACCTGCCAAGAGGAGGAACATAGGCCTCCCTAACTCCAAACTTCCACAATAGGAAAAGCAACAAATCTTTTACCCAAGGGGAGAGCACCCTTCGGAAAATGAGGAAGTGGAGCACACAGATGACCTGAACCTCAAGAAACAAGCTTGCCCATAGGGTCATAATGTTGTAGATCTAAATCATAGAGTGGAATAGGTTTAGCAACATAATTCACTCTAGGGTAGTCTTGAAAAAATTATTGAAAAAAAGTACATCAATTTTTCCCTTTTTAGATAGTTATCATTTCATGCTCTTATCTTATGGCCATATATCTTTTGTGTCCTATCTTAGCACTTTATTTTTAATTTTCAAGTGTTTTAAGCTACACTTAATGTGTTTATCACACCCTCATGTTGGTTAAGACAAATGACAGATAGGGGTTGCAAGGCTGTGTGATGGTCAGTGAGTGGTGATAAAATTGTTGTCTCATCCTTGTGACTTGTTCAAGAAGTTAATACTTTAGACCACAAGGAAGCATTAGTAGGTAATGTGTCAATAATCAAATGTCCTCGCTGAAATATTTTAAGACTATCAGTTGGACTTGTGACCCCGCAAGTGGGTGGTTGTGAATATTATAGTGGTTTATCGTATCCTTGTAGCAGTTAGTGGGAGAAATATTTAAGGGTCACAGGATTGCGGGAAAGAATAAGATGCTATGGTGGTCCCTTGTCATCACCTCACATCTTATTATTTGGGACCTAGTTTTGGACTACAAGGAAGTGAGGATGTTACATGTGGCATTTGATGGGCTATCTTCACTGCATAACCATGGGGTTAACAAATTGGTATGGTTGCATGTCATAGTTGATCAAGGTAGTAAAACATGTTAAAAACCTCTAGCCTCGCATCCTCGTAGGCCTAAATTGTAGTTAAGGAAATGGTTGTGAGCCTCGTGACACTTAATGTGGGTTAATCAAAACTATTTGACAATATATTAAAGAAATAAGTGGCGGTGGGAAGAATTTGAGAAGAGACATCATGATTGATGGAATGTTGTACTTTTTGATCTATAAATAATTCCCTTACTATAAAATCATTCCCTTACTACCCAACCTTTTGTGTCACATTTAAATTTTGTAACCAAGGGAAAATTCCACAATGACAGGTCTTGTAGCTATTGGGATAGGTGCAAATCTGTGGATAGGTGTTTTTTTTTTTTTTGTAGTTGGAAAGTGTGAGCCATAAATTAAATACATGAAAGGATAAGTACATAATGAGTTATATGTCTTCTCTAAATTTGAGTTCTAGAATTCTATTCATCAATAACCACCCATGGGAAATAATAGAATGTCTTAGAAGATTGGTTGGATCATAGGCCTTGCAATAATAAGCAGTCCATGTCCTCCTTTGGATTCACTATGTTGGAGCTCTAAATTTTTGTCCAAATTTAGAGTCCTATGTAGTGATAAAACTCTAAAAATGGCATCCTAAAATCCATGTCCAATAATTAATGACATGATGGATTACATGAAATGGGATACAAAACATATTAGTTTTCAATTAAAGGTTGAGGGATTGAGGAAGGAATCTCTGTGGCAGGAACAATCAAAATTCTTTAAGAGAAGGTTTCAGAGATGTTGGAATTTCAACCTACTATAAATATGATGTCGACAGAGAATAAAAATGATCAAACATTGACACTCTAAAATTGACCCAGTTTGGAAAATAAAATTTCCTATCTCCAGTAAAAATATTATGTTCGTACAATCTATTTTGGATTTTCGGCCAAAGCCAAATGCGAAAGATAGATAGTTATTAGTTTGTTTGTTGATTAGTTTTTGCAAAAGAATTTTTTTTAATTTTAACTTTGGGTGGTGTCTCTTCACCCTAAAGGGGTGTGAAAACCATTCATCCACATATATATGTGGTGTAAAATGTATACAAATGAAAACAATAAGATACAATACAATACCGATTTTCATAGGATAGAATTTGATCATAACTGCAACATGAACTCTGATGTGCTATTTTTCAACATTAATAAAGAAATAAGTTCTTTTTCTCTAACCTATGGTAATAGTTTTCAATTCTCTCCAGTTATTCTCTTAGATAAATCTATTTAGATGGATTGTTTCATTCTATTGAATTCTGATGTTATTTGTAATTTGAAATAGATATACAATTTGATTATCAGTTGAAAGGTGTGGTTGACAAACTTTCCACTGTTCTATTGGTCTCTCAAATATAGAGTTGAATTCAGTAGAACTAACTGTATAATATGGTTTAAATTATAATTCATGTAGAAGCCATTGAAATGATGGTCTTGTTATATACAAGTTATTAAAACTATCTCTGAGGTGTACATAGGATTGATATATAATTGAATTTATTGCCCAAGTAGGAGCAAGGAACTGATCTTATCAATAATTGGAATATATTCATTTAGTTCATTGTTTAAAGTTTGTGATATTTTAATTCCTTTGATCTACTTCATTTTATATACCTTTTGTCAAAATTTTACTATTAATCAAAGAATTTCAATTTTTGTAGTATTCAATATACTATTGATTGAGATACTTACAATTTGATTCCTCTCAATCTTATTTTCCACCTTGAGAGATTCCACAAGTTTTATATTAAGTTATCTTCTATAAAATAACCTTTCAATCAATAGATTTGGTTAAGCAACATGCCTACCATCCTTCGCTTTGTAGAGCCAGAATTACAGAAGTTCAAACCTCCATTTGGGTTAACTTGTTAGTTGGAAAAAACAACTAGGTTTCCTAGTATTGGATTGGCAAGTCCATAATAAATTCAAATAATAATTTTTGGGCACCAACAAATTGGTGACTCCATTGGGGAGTTGTCTATGAAAGGTAGTGTTGAAGACTACCTAGAAGCTTTGGTGATATAATTAAGACTCATTTGGAGATAAGAACTCAGAAGACAACAAGTTTTTTTCCTTCTAGAAAGAAGGTGGCGACTTTATTTAACAAAACATTTTGGTCAGTGACTCTACTGAGGGAGAAAAACTAGAAACAAATAACTAAAGTGTTCCTCTTTAAAGAGATGGCAAATCTATTGACAAGAACGTAATGTATAAAAAAATAAGTTACTACAAATTTAGATATTCAGTATGTACTAGAATATATATTCACATAAAGTATCAAACCTTTGTAACCTAAGACCAAAATTTATTATGTAAGTATATAGACCATTGAATTTTGATAACATGCCTGGTGGTCAGAAATATTTTCCTCTTAAATTGAAAATATGTTCTAAAATTTTGTGGAGATGGATGAGAATCACCAATGGAGCATTGATAGGCATTTTGTAAATTTATTGAAGATTGTCATATCTACCTAGAAGATGTGATTATGAAACTATTTGAAAGATCATGCAGGTTTTCTTTATAGTATGACACCACAAAGTATCTCATCATGGAGAGAATTTGAGAGATGGTTTATTGATATGTTGCATGATGCAAGTGAAGATGACATCCATTATGAACATGACAAGATTCAAGATCACAATATGGAAGAGGACTCTTACATGTCTCCTTTGGATGCATTTTTTAGTTTGGAGAGATTTGAGGGGGAGTATACATCATATTTTCTCATAAGGATGGTAAGCACTTTAAAAGAGATTCTATCTGACATCATGCCTTCAAGTGAGGAATTAGTAAGAAATTTTTTGGATTTGACAATCTCACCATATGTCCCTATTTTGAAGCCCCTTTTCAAATATTAGAAAAGGATGATGAAGAAAAAAAAGAGGAGGCTTATGATCAAATTGAACAAGGCCTTGTTTTTTATGATTATCTGAATAGGGAAGAAAAAAATGATGACATACAGGGAGAAAATTTGGAACATGTTGAAGAAGAATCTATACATGATGAGATTTGTATGGAAACATGTATCGATGACCATGACGATAAAAAAGAAAACCTTCTCAGTATAGAATGAATTTCAACTTTGTTGGACATGGAATATCAAAAACATGTTGAGAAGAGTGGTCAATTAATTCTATACTATTGCATTTCAAAAGAAAAAAAGCCTTTCGAGAGAAGATTAGTACTTTCCTGTCTCTTATATTCCTTTTCAAATCAATCAACAATTTCACTAATAGGTCTATCGTATCCATTCCATCGGACGAAGATAATGAATATTTTTCATAGCTTTTTTATATTTTGAACTTTCCTTGATTTCATAAGGATAACATTTGTCATGTCAGTCAACGTATCTTGTTTTTTCTTGCTTCTGGAGGGAGACAAGTCTTCGTCAAACCATCCTAGGGATAATCAGAGATTTGGAGAATGTTGATCACAGATTTTCACAGTGTGATTCTTACGTGGAGGTCCCAAAATTCCGTGGGGTAAAATTGGGGGATTGGGAATGGAGGGAAAGCCAAGAAGATCCTAATGAAGTACATCAAAGGTGTTCCACAGGGGAATACCAGAACTGTCAGACACACAAAACAACCCAGTATTGAACTCTTCTTCGTCATTACCTTTACCCATTTCTTAGGATTATCCTTTGTCAGTTCAATATTACATTCCAAGTGATGTTTTGAAGAGGTCAGTATTGGACTAGATTTCATATCTCGTACATATTTCGATCCAAAAAAACTTCCACTATTGTTGTAGGCATATTTAGTTTTCACAAAAGGGGAGAATTATCAATCAATTTTTTCCACTGAGAAAGAAGTAAGATGCAATCTTTAGTAATTGAATAAAATCTGCCAAGAGGAGGAACATAGGCCTCCCTGACTCCAAACTTCCACAATAGGAAAAGCAGTAGATCTTTTACCCAAGCGGAGAGCACCCTTCGGAAAATGAGGAAGTGGAGCACACAGAGGACCTGAACCTCAAGAAACAAGCTTGCCCATAGGGTCATAATGTTGTAGATCTAGATCATGGAGTGCAATAGGTTTAGCAACATAATTCACTCTAGGGTAGTCTTGAAAAAACTATTGAAAAAAAGTACATCAATTTTTCCCTTTTCAGATAGTTATCATTTCATGCTCTTATACTATGGCCATATATCTCTTATGTCCTATCTTAGCACTTTATTTTTAATTTTCATTTGTTTTAAGCTGCACTTAAAGTGTTTATCACACCCTCATGGTGGTTAAGACAAATGACAGATAGGGGTTTCAAGGCTGCATGATGGTCAGTGGGTGGTGATAAAATTATTGTCTCATCATTGTGACTTGTTCAAGAAGTTAATACTTTAGACCACAAGGAAGCAGTAGTTGGTAACGTGTCAATAATCAAATGTCCTCGCTGAAATTTTTTAGACTATCAGTTGGACTTGTGACCCCACAAGTGGGTGGTTGTGAAGATTATAGTGGTTTGTCGTATCCTTGTAGTAGTTAGTGGGAAAAATATTTAAGGGTCACAAGATTGCGGGGAAGAATAAGACACTATGGTGTTCCCTTGTCATCACCTCACATCTTATTATGTGGGTCCCAGTTTTGGACTGCAAGGAAGTGAGGATGTTAAATGTGGCATTTGATGGGATATCTTCACTGCATCACTATGGGGTTAACAAATTGGTATGGTTGCATGTCATAGTTGATTGAGGTAGTAAAACCTGTTAAAAACCTCTGCCCTTGCATCCTCATAGGCCTAAATTATAGTTAAGGAAATGGTTGTGAGCCTCGTGACACTTAATGTGGGTTAATCAAAACTATTTGACAATATATTAAAGAAATAAGTGGCAGTGGGAAGAATTTGAGAAGAGACGTCATGATTGATGGAATGTTGTACTTTCTGATCTATAAATAATACCCTTACCATAAAATTATTCCCTTACTACCCATCCTTTTGTGTCACATTTAAATTTTGTAACCAAGGGAAAATTCCATAATGACAGGTCTTGTAGCTCTTGGGATAGGTGAAAATCTGTGGATAGGTGTTTCTTTTTTTTTTTTTGCAGTTTGAAAGTGTGAGCCATAAATTAAATATAGGAAAGGATAAGTACATAATGAGTTATGTGTCTTCTCTAAATTTGAGTTCTAGAATTATTTTCATCAATAACCACCCATGGGAAATAATAGAATGTCTTTGAATCTTGGTTGGATCATAGGCCTTGCAATAATAAGCAATCCATGGCCTCCTTTGGATTCACTATGTTGGAGCTCTAAATTTTTGGCAAAATTTAGAGTCCTATATAGTGATAAAACTCTAAAAATGGCATCCTAAACTCCATGTCCAATAATTAATGACATGATGGATTACATGAAATGGGATACAAAACATATTACTTTTCAATTAAAGGTTGAGGGATTGAGGAAGGAAGCTCTGTGGCAGGAACAATCAAAATTATGTAAGAGAAGGTTTCAGAGATGTTGGAATTTCAACCTATTGTAAATATGATGTCGACAGAGAATAAAAATGATCAAACATTGACACTCTAAAATTGACCCAGTTCGGAAAATAAAATTTCCTATCTCTAGTAAAAATATTATGTTCATACAATCTATTTTGGAATTTTTGCCAAAGCCAAATGCGAAAGATAGATAGTTATTAGTTAGTTTGTTGATTAGTTTTTTCAAACAAATTTTTTTAATTTTAACATAGGGTGGTGTCTCTTCACTCTAAAGGGGTGTGAAAACCATTCATCCACATATATATGTGGTGTAAAATGTATACAAATGAAAACAATTAGATACAATACAATACAGATTTTCACGAGATAGATTCTGATCATAACTGTAACATGAACTCTGATGTGCTATTTTTCAACATTAATAAAGAAATAAGTTCTTTTTCTCTCACCTATGGTAATAGTTTTCAATTCTCTCTAGTTCGTCTCTCAGATAATCTATTTAGATGGATTGTTCCATTCTGTTGAATTCTGATGTTATTTGTAATTTGAAATAGATATACAATTTGATTATCAGTAGAAAGGTGTGGTTGAAAAACTTTCCACTTTTCTATTAGTCTTTGAAATATAGAGTTCAATTCAGTAGAACTAACTATATAATAAGGTTTCAATTATAATTCATGTAGAAGCCATTGAAATGATGGTCTTGTTATATACAAGTTATTAAAACTATCTCTGAGGTGTACATAGGATTGATATATAATTGAATTTATTTCCCAAGTAGGAGCAAGGAACTGATCTTATCAATAATTGGAATATATTCATTTAGTTCATTTTTCAAAGTTTGTGATATTTTAATTCCTTTGATCTACTTCATTTTATATGCCTTTTGTCAAACTTTTACTATTAATCAAAGAATTTCAATTTTTGAAGTATTCAATATACTATTGAATTAGATACTTACAATTTGATTCCTCTCAATCTTATTTTCCACCTTGAGAGATTCCACAAGTTTTATATTAAGTTATCTTCTATAAAAAAACCTTTCAATCAACAGATTTGGTTAAGAAATAGGTCTACCATCCTTCGCTTTGCAGAGCCAAAATTAAAGAAGTTCAAACCTCCATTTGGTTGAACTTATTAGTTGGAAAAAACAACTACGTTTCCCAGTATTGGATTGGCAAGTCCATAATAAATCCAAATAATAATTTTTGGGCACTAACAAATTGGCGACTCCACTGGGGAGTTGTCTATGAAAGACAGTGTTGAAGATTACCTAGAAGCTTTAGTGATATAATTAAGACTCTATTTGAGATAAGAACTTAGAAGACAACAAGTTTTTTCCTTCTGGAAAGAAGGTGGTGACTCTATTTAACAAAACATTTCGGTCAGTGACTCTACTGAGGGAGAAAACCTAAAAGCAGATAAGTAAAGTGTTCCTCTTTAAAGAGGTGGCAAATCTATTGAAAGGAACCTAATGTATAAAAAAATAAGTTACTACATATTAAGATATTCAGTATGTACTATAATACATATTCACATAAAGTATCAAACCTTTGTAACCTAAGACCAAAATTTATTATAAGTATATAGACCATTGAGTTTTTATAACATCTCTGGTGGTCAGAAAGATTTTCCTCTTAAATTGAAAATATGTTCTAAAATTTTGTGGAGATGGATGAGAATCACTAATGGCGCATTTATAGGCATTTTGTAAATTTATTGAAGATTGTCATATCTACGTAGAAGATGTGATTATGAAACTATTTGAAAGATCATGCAGGTTTTCTTTATAGTATGACACCTAAACAAAGTATCTCATCATGGAGAGAATTTGAGAGATGGTTTATTGATATGTTTCATGATGGTTTATTGATAGTTTGGAGAGATTTGAGGGGGAGTATACATAATATTTGTTCATAAGGATGGTAAGCACTTTAAAAGAGATTCCATCTGAGATAATGCCTTCACGCGAGGAATTAGTAAGAACTTTTTTGGAGTTGAGAATCTCACCATATGTCCCTATTTTGAAGCCCCTTTTCAGATATTAGAAAAGGATGATGAAGACAAAGAAGAGGAGGCTTATGATCAAATTAAACAAGGCCTTGTTTTTTAAGATTATCTCAATAGGGAAGAAAAAAATGATGACACAGAGGGAGAAAATTTGGATCAGGTTGAAGAAGAATCTATACATGATGAGATTTGTATGGAAATATGTATCAATGACCATGATGATAGAAAAGAAAACCTTCTCAATATAGAATAAATTTCAACTTTGTTGGACATGGAATATCAAAAACATGTTGAGAAGAGTGGTCAATTTTTTTTTTCAATTCACCATGATAAGAAAGTTAATGCATTAGTATATATTCAGGGAGTACTAGACAAAGGAGATGATAACTTCTAAGAATAAAATAGAGGAGATGAAGTAGAAGATTATATAGCATATGAATAGAAGGAAGTTTTAAAAAATAAGGTCAATGAAGATATTAATCTTGTTGATGAAATATCTGATGATCTTGATGAAAGCTCCTATGGATATATGTCTGAGCTCTCTATGTTCCTAAATCCATTGTTTGAAGAGGAAGTAGAGGAAGATATATCTATACCCTTGAATCCATCAGTTGAAGAATATTTTCTATGCAATCAAATCCATCATCATAATGACAAAGATAGTGGGCCTAGTGATCATTTTGAGGATGATGAAACTCATAATATGTATGGGGAAGTGTATCCAGAAAATGAGATGTGCATCATTTCATCCTATGAGAAAAAGTTATATCAGACATGTGAAGATGAGATTGAATTAAACAGACATAATAAGGAGAACATGTTGAAGAAAAGTTCTAAAAATTATCCAAATATCCTATCTGATTAGATTCTTGATATAAAAGAAGTTGTAGATCTTGAATATGAGCTATCTTCAAAGCCTTTATGTGAGAAGAAACAATATCTAGAGATTGGAAATGTGGCAGATTGTGTGCAAGGAGATATACAAGCAGAAAAACTTAAATTAGATACTTGTATAACTGATCAAATTCATAGGGATCCTCCATTTAGTAAAGAACACAATGCACCTGATGATTTCTTAAAAGAAAAACATAAATTAAAAGCCAAAGAGTGCATTGATAAAGTGGAACCAATAAGTATTCTCTATAAGGATGATATGCAATGCCCCTCCAACCCTCACAAATCCTGATTATGCTTGTTGGAAGTTTGAGACTTTTATTATCTACTAGTGATTCTAATTGAAGTTAGTAATCCAATCTATCTCATCTCCACGTAAGTGTTTGATGTATATTTCTCTTTGAGTAGTGATGTCAACTATGTGTTCATGATATTTTAGGAACATCGTGTTATGAAACAATTTGATGTGTTTTTTGTGTGAGAAACTTCCTTTTTAATGGTTTGAGTACACTGGGATGAATTAAATTGATTGCGATACTTTTATGACTATGTTCTGGATGGTGTATATATGTTGTTCAAATTGTCATAAAGATTAGGGTCTTTTTTATGGTTTACCTAATCATAATTAACATTCTTGTATGATTTTATGTATGATTGTGATGATAACTATTAATTAGGGATTAACCCAAATCACCTAATGAATCATATTATGGATTCAATCCGACCCTTTTTTTTATAATTAATTAGTATTACTTTATATTACAGGTTCTTAAATCCTAGTGACATCATACTTGAACTCTTTGCCTTCTCTTTTTTGATTAGATGATGAGATGATTTCAAAATATATTGGATAATAGGTTCATCCTAACGATAATTTGTAAATGATCTAAATGATTTATATTCTTACAATATTTAATAGAATTTGGTTTATATACATGATGACATTATCAATGATGATAGTTCATTTTTATTTTGAGATTATGGTGGAGCTAACAATACTAACTCAATCATGATTTAGAATAAGTATTGTATGGTTTGTGTGTATGTAGGATGAGGGGAGGAAGTCCTAGTCACTTTCGTGGGAGATCCACATGATGTCACACTCCCCCTCATTTGTCACTGCTTGCCCATATATGTATTTATTTATGTTTCTCAACTTGGTGATGCAGGATGCAGGTACCAGGCATCGACTACACCTGGCCACACAGGTCTGAGCGTGCCTTTAAAATCCTAGAATGTTATTGTCATAGATATATTACCAAGGTTTCCCCAAGTAGACCGCTTGTGACTTAGGTTCATTTTTTTCAGGAAGTCTCCCTATTTAAGTTTGGGTTGTATTATTATTTTTGTGGTTTTGAGATTTATATTCTGGTCAGCTGACTATGTTCTTATATTCTTGA
>MU224035.1:893485-948616 GCA_018584345.1 Thuja plicata
TATATATATATATATATATATATATGGGTGCACACATATATGACTACATATATAAATAAATATATTTGTGTATGTATAAAGATATGTACATGTATAATTGGAACTGTGATGTAAATATTGTATTGAGATATAAAATAAAATAAAATAAAATAATGGAAGAACTAATATTATTATGCCTAATTGGAAAAACTAGCCTCCTAGGAGATTCAAACTCAAGACCTCCTAGGAGTAAGGCTAGCTAGTTACCATTGGACTATGTGTGTTACTTGATCATCTACTTATCATCAGAATATTTGAGTACTCCATAATATTATTTATGTTAATAAATAATTAAAGTTTTGACTTATCATTCACAGGAATAATTGATATAATTTAAAACCAACTATGGAAGTTGGAGAAGTTGCTTCCCGTAAAGCAACTCCTCCAACCATATAGTTGTCTATATGTATAAGGTAAATATTTTATGGGAGAGAGACTTGGTTTTTGAGAGATTCTAATAATAGATTTTCAATGTGTAAATGATGTTATTTAATCAAGAATTGTGGAAGAGAACAATGTTTTTATTTTTCTGAGAAAATGGAGAAATGGTTGTTGCAAGAAACATACAGTCCTGATGCAGAGGCCATGTCTCTCTAACCAATCATTGGATCTTGCTAATTTTTTAATATGTTGGTAAGAACCCAATTGCATCACTTCTAACTAGAGAGATAAAATAAGTATGATGGGGTTCAAAAGTTATTGATCACTGTGTGTGGGTCTATCTAGGAGGACAACAAGAAGGAAGTTGGATAGCCTGAAGGTTGATGGAATTTCTCTAACACCAAGGGAATTATCTAGAAGGCTCCAGGTAGAGTCTAAAACTAGAATTAATTCTCTTATGTCTATGTGATTTATTGTAGGAATGTGTTTCTATTTTTTCTATTCTATTATTCATCATATTTATAGATAAGTAGGGTAGTTTAAAAATGTTCATAATGGAATCTGGAAATTAAGTATCTGTATCTAATGTGTTGCCTTGATGAGTTTGCAACTATATATTATTGGGAGTGATTATGTATTCTTGTGTGGCTTGTAATTCTAGGTGTATTTTATGTTAGAATATTGGTCAAATTCCTACTTAAATTGTTTTTGAGTTTTGGAAGGTTTAGGATGTCATTTTATCACCCTTCCTTTTGATAGTTTATTTCATTTGGGTTTTTTTTCTTCTATGTTCATTTTATTGCTTGAATTTGATCATAATGTTTTACTTAAGGTGTATTGAGTATGTGACATCTTTGTACTATTCTTATGTTGTTTATGGTTAAGGTTAGGACCCATCCTGGTGGTCTGAGTACACAGGAGAGTTTCCTAAACCTCTGAAATAAAGTATTTTAAGTATTGCAATTATTTTGTCATGTTTTGGGTAGGGGACTAGGTACCCTAGGTGAGTGGCTCATCATAGATTTCAAAACCCAAAGAGGTTGCCAGGAGATCCTATGGGTGATTTTGTAATCAAGTGATAACCTTAAAATTAACTTGGGAGGGGGAATTCAAAAGATAATGAAAGACACATAATAATGCCCACATAGTCTTGTTGGAGTACCGGGACCATGAGTAACTGCTAGGATGGATCCTTATTCATAAAGGGGGGACCAGGGTGACATGGTTGCTAGGAAGGATCCTAATAAACATGATATGTGATGACACTCACTTAGAGGGTATGCTAGAAACCTGACCCTTGTGCATAGTTAAGTGATATTTTATTATGTATTGTATTTGTTTAAGTTATTGTTTTTTGAAGCCTTAGATTTCTTACGGACTTGTGTGGACCTTGGTTCTATCTCCTAGCATGGGGGAGTGGAAATACATGGTTCCATGTGGTTGGGTGGTTAATCTTATCAAGGTACTATTTATGGTTGCATGGATGACTTTGCCTTTGGACTCATGCTTGGAAGTTGTCAAAGATTCTACTTCTCCATCATGTACTTCAGGGAATTGTAGTTCTGATGTATTTACTTATTGAAAGCCCTTGTTGGGTAATGTAATGAGATGTAAATGAAGGGTGAATCAATGTAATGGGAATGGGTATTCCTATGTGAAATGAAGGGAAAAGTTATGCTCTTACTTGTACATGTCACAAATATTAAAATAATATGGAATTTGTCATTTTTTTCCCTCTAGTGCTATCTTGTAATAAAGTAAGTGATCTCTTGAATGAAAATTTATTCTTATAGTTCTCTCTTGTTTTGTGAATAATGACCTAGCTTATATTGATATGATAAGTAAGTTCCCTTATATAATTGAATATTAAGGAATATTATGAAATGATTGGTTTATGAATGAACTTTTGTTTATGTCAAATAGAAATATTATTGTTAGACAATAAGGTATATAGGAAATGATAAATGATAATGGAATTACAATTGTGTAATAGTTATATAATTGAGAAAGGAGATGTCAAATATTAAGAGAAGTTTGTAGAAAAGAAGTACAAGACATTTCTGGTTTAGTGTAACCTGTGATAGTAACTCAATAAAATGACTTACATATTGTCAACTCATGATTAACATTAAGAATGAGTTAGGAACACTTTGGTTGGTGCCCTAAAATATATCTAGTAGGATGTACATCTAGGTTGTGGGGTATGCAATAATGACTGATAATATTTACCCTAATGTCTATATGAAACTAAATTTATAAGATAGTTTACAGATGTTATGAATTCCATTAGTTAGTTATGAAGAATAGATCGTGTCTGTGAATTAAATGATGGTGAATAATCATTGAAACATGTCCATGAGACAATAATCATTTATTATGAAGTGTTATAAATATGTTAGTATTGTAATTTATTATGAAGCTCTTAAATGTAATTAGATTAATCAATATTGTTTAAGTAGTTGTGTTAGGGAACCTATGAGGAGTAGGAAATATTTAGTTATGATAAATTAATGTTTTTTGAGCATATGTGTTTCGACTCTTTTGGTAATGCACATTGTAATAGTTCAAAAAAAAATTTGACTTCATCTTTAGAGATTCGATGGTCAGTCCTCCTGGGTTCCCTGGCGGCGCGTTACATCTGGTATCAGAGCCCTAGGTTTCCACACTAGGAACTCTAGGACTCATAACTCACTTATGCTTACCCTTTAAGCTCTTGTATTGTATTTATTACTGATGTTAGCATCATTCTTTCAAAATTAAATTTTAGTTATGAAAATTGCATCTTTCAATGTGTCTGTTATAAAGTATTTTGGAAAAATACTTAGATAGTACTAATTGTGAATTATCTTGGAAATTTACTTACATTTTGAAGATTTTTTTGTTTTGGTTAATAATGTATTCACACAAATGTTTGGCTTAGGTGAAAATTACTCACTAGGGAGTCTGTACCTTTCACTTATATTGTTTAAAACGTAGAGTGTTTGGAAGAAAATGATTATTTTGATCGTTCGTATATGCCAATGCATCTCTTAAATGTCATGACATGTGTTTTAAGTTGTTGTTAAATTGATTATTTTGAGAAATTTTAAGGACTATACATACTTCTTTCCTTCAATTATTTTCCGTTCTATTATTTCCTGTATAAATTATACTAATTAAAGTTCATAGACATGATATTTTAAGTAACTATCAACAATATGCCTAGTGATTGTGAAAGAGACAAGAGTTAATCTGGTTTGAAGAATTAAATTATTTACATGAATTAAGAAGTGCTAAGGGTAGAACTCAAATAGTAATACTTTGGTTCTAGATTAAAATTATATTGTGTTGGTTCGTACGTATGTAAACATTGAAAGTTTGGTGTCATGTTGAGGTTAGAGTTTTAATGTTTATGATCTCTTCCTTATACTTTCATGACTAGCAGAAGTAGAAACTTACAATGTATGCATCAATAAACATGCTTATAGTGTTGTGATGAGATTAGAAAAAAAATCAAGTACTCGATAATATATATATATATATATATATATATATATATATATAATACTCTCTCTTCTCTACCTTTCTTGAAGTAAGGAATTAAAAGGAAAGAACAAATATATTTCTCTCTCTGTTTCCCTTTTTCAGAATAAGTTTTGAAGGACTAAAATTTTCTTAGGAAAAACAATATGAAAATTATACCTTCAGTAAGATTCATATGTGCCTAATTAGAAAACACTTGGGTAAAGGACCTATTGGTACTCTCAAATTTGGCACAAATTTGGAGTGACCAATTCAAAATTTTCTCTAAGGCAAGGTGAGTACCCCTGAAAACTTTTTGAAGAAGCCTACTTGAAATGCAAATAGAATGTGACTTGATGATTTTCATAAGATACAAAATAGGGAACATGTTAAAAACCTATCATGGGGTAGATGAAATGATTCGTAGCTTTCAGATTTTAGATTTGATGAGTTTTGGAGAGAGTTGTTTAAAGGTGTTCACTTAAATTTGCATTCTGCATATTGTCTGATTATAGAAAATGACCTACTTTGCATGCTTGCATCTTTGGTCAAACAAGGTTTCATGATATAAGGATGGGTCTGAGGTGTTGTAGGCATGAGAGAGAAGCTCTATTTCCATTTTTAGATTCCTAGGAGTTCATATGATCAGTTTGCCCAAACTATTCCATTTGTAATTAATGTTGATTCTCAGTGTGAAGTGCAGATTTGTAGAATGACCTACTTTGAGGTCTTACAATGTTACACCTAGTTGAATGGAATGGAAAATTGAATGATCCCTTGTATTGTAGGCATGGAAATGTTCTAAAATGAATAGTTTTAGGCCATGATGAATCCATTTTCCCAGTTTGCCAATCTGATTCTGTTTGCAATTTCTAACATTTTAATGCAGATTAAGTGCACAGTTTAGTCGGAGGCCCTGTTCGTGATGTTACAATTTGATTTACGTGATTGGTCATATGAGGAAAATGGTTCCCCTATATTATAGACCAAATTTACCACAATTTTGCAAGGTTTTAGATCCTGAGGGTTTGATGTGCATGCTTTTCCAGATTCTTTTCATTTGCACAAATTGTTATCTCTCATATTTTCTTGTTCTGTATTTCCAAGTGGCTACTTTCAAGGGGATCTCAAATGTATTTGGTTGATCTTCATGAGCCACCTTATTGGATTCATTCTCTCCATATAACATACTTCTAATATCCAGAAGCTCGGGCCCTTAGGAGGTCTTTTGACTTGTTTTCAAAGTCGAAAGCAGATGCATTTCATTGTTTTGGACATGATAATTTGTAAAATAGTTCTAAAGAGGTGACTTGGCTTTTTAAAAAATCTTTTGACTTGTTTATTTTCGTCAGGTGTCACTTTGCAATATGGAAGAATGTTAACCATGGAATGTGTGTGCCCAGCGCCACGTTCTGGTTACTTGATTTTGTCAGTTTTTAAGGCCAGTTCCAGAGGCTAATTGCCATTAATGTGAGATCAACTTGCAAAAAGATAAAATAATACTCTTAATGGCGGCCAGTCTGATTGAGATAAGAGACATTGAAAAATCAGTTTTTTTCAAGTATGTCAAAGATAGACAAAATTTGAAAGGGTCGACCAAACACGTGGATAGTGAAACATTTAACCAACGCATGCAAATAAAAGTGAGAGTCTATGTGAGAACATAAGGGAATGCATATGGAAAAGATGGCAAAGAAAAGACTCTCAACATTGAATGTCATGCAAACAAGAGCAATGAATCAGATGAAATTTGTGATTTGGGTCCTTTGAAAAGACTCGTTATAACTAAGTGTGTGAAAGACTTGAAGAGAGGATGCAACACCATAGGAGAATAAAATAAACACATACCGCTCTTGTTATGAGATGCTCTTATTTTGTCGCAGCTTACCTATTATTCCTTTCATGTGCATGGGATTATTCATTGTTTCCTATTGTGGAGGGTATGTATGGTGAAGTTAAAGGCATAGAGAAGCAGTGGTGGCGAAGAGGTGGAAAAGAAAAACAAGAAAGAAAGTAGCAGATAATGGATAGAACATTGACTCAGTTCAACAACTGCCACAATCGTGCTCTTATTATCCCTACTTTCTCTCGCTCTTCCATTTAATTTTCAACATCAAGGGAAAGGAGAATGAGAGATACACATACAAGTGCTCTATGTTTTAGAGGGCTCACTTGTTTTTCAACTATAAGGATAAGGGTTTCTCTTGCAGATAGGACTACTAATGCCGATGCTTTTAAAGATGTACCAGGAAAAGGAGTCTTTGTTACTTTACTATCTGGAGTCTCTGACTCTTTGTACAGAGATGTATTTGAAGATGATTGAAAATTTATGGTGGAGATTGGCAATGGTGCTGCGTACATTAAATGACGAGGTTGCGTGAAGTTTGGAGTCTAAAAAAAATTTCAAGAAAATTGCAACATGGCAGGTGTATAGCTACATGGTTTGCGCAAAGAAAATGATTTGTGGGGGCAGCATATGAAAGAATATAGCCCGTGCATGATGCTTAGGGGGCTGTTGTTTCCTATGGAGTTCTAAGCAGCATGTTCTAAAGGGAAGGGTACTGCGTAGAAATTAAATGGAAGCTAGCAAAATAAGAATCAAAGAAATCATTAAACAAGCTTTCCAAGCCAATGCAATTGGCATGTGGTTCCAAAGAGCTATGTAGAAGGTTAAGGGCTGCACATCTAGGGGAGTAGGAGGTGGAACTATGCATTGGAAAACCCACAGAAGGCTGCACAGTAATGTGGCAAGTGTAAATTCAAATAGATAAAACATTCCCCAGAAATAGATACCTATGCAGTGGGCAGGAGGAAGAGCTGTAAATTTTCAAAATGAAAGGCAAGTGGTAGGTGTCATGTTAATCCAGGCTTTCACATTGCTCCCCAAGGTGCTGCGCATGGTCTTGATGGTGTGAAGAGTCTTATAGGCCCGTTTTAGAGTTGAAAGGAAAAAATCTTGCACACTAAATGGAAGCAGCTTGATTCAATATACAAACCAAAGCCTGTGCATTTAAGTGAATACAAAACTTACGCATGAAATCCAAAGGAGATAACCAAATAGTCAGTGGGGAGAAGATGAATAGAAAAGGTTGCGCAAGTTAATAAGCAGTGCATGAACAAATTGGGTGTTGCGTAGAGCACAATGGATGCCAGTGCATGCTACACATAGAAAGTTTTCAAAATGGATATATCCCACATGCGTCATGTGTGTTTTCTTTGAACATTTAAATACTAACAAGATTTACATGTAATTTGAAATATCCAGTAGCTCTTGAAGAGCGCGGGTTAGAGGGCTTAGTGCATGGTGGGGCCTACAAATTTTGATTCAAAAGAGTATAGAAGGATTTAAAATCTAAAAGAATTTAGTCCCACATTCCTCCGGGAATAGAAAACATACATGTTTATATGCAAAAAGCTACAATATGTATTTCAAAGAAGAAGTCAGAGGCTATGCACATGCAAGGGAGCAGAGTTGCCTCAAAAATTATGTCAGAATGACTTCAGTGACTAAACACCAAATTTTGGCAGGGCCCACATAGCTGACGTGGCGATCACGTGGAGTGGAGGCTTGCAGATTTGGCACACATATCGAGGTGATAAAAAATTGACAGTTTGCGTAAGGACTCTATCTGAAAGATGTGAGGTAGATAGCTTCAAGGGATCACAATAGCATTACATGTGGCAGGGAAAATAGTGGTGAGGTCGAGGTGGTGTCTAGGTGACAATGAGGTGGCAACTCCACATGAGGCCATCTGAGTTGGCTCGCATCCCGAGGTGACAAAAATGGATAGTTGTCACAAAGCCTTGAACATAAAGTTGTATGCTAGTTACCATAGAGGCATCACAACAATGTGACATATGGCAATCAGACATGTGGCGGGCCAGACACATGGAAGATGATGTAGGCACCCAGTTGGACCTGTGGACCAATCAGAGGGCACCATGTGGCACAAGAAGGAAACGTATGCACCTAGGAGGATTTTTGAGGTGAATCAGATGGTGCCACATGGAACGTGGGGCCCACTCTAGTCTATGCATAAAAAGGGATTTATAAAATCAAAATTGATAGATAACGTGCAGACTATAGTCCAGAATTTGAAGTATTTTGCATGAGAATGTTTAAATGTTTAGGTGGACAATTTTTATTAGAAGTATAGAGTATCATATATCACCGGAAAGGTCTCAAAACAAGGATTTCAATTTTGCAGTCAATTTTAGTGTAGGATCAAACTAGTTTGAATAGAATGAGGGAAGAGTGACTCAGCTCAAAATTGGTTAGAGCAGAGAGGACAGGTGGTGTTTCAAGAAAATATTAGGAGATCTTTTTCTTTGGATACTTATGCAGTTTTCTACCATTGTTAGAGGGTTCCAAATCTTGGCCTCCAGAGTGAGTTGCAAAGTACTGGCTCCAAGAGATTTCTATTTTCTTATGGTTCCATTAGGATGTAGTTTTTTATTGTTCCAGTGGTGTTATAAGATAGAATAGAAAGTGTTTTTAGATCTTTTACATATTGTTGAAATGGTAAATGTTGTAGATCAGATTGGTACAGAAGCAAGATTCATCATACTTAATATAGTTGTTATAAGATTTAAGTCTCTCCTACATGTTGTTTAGTTGAATTATGAATTTTCTTATTCTTTGCATGGATTCATCTGTGCATGTGTTATTAGTCCTTAGTTCTGATCTAGGATCAGATTAAATGAAGCTATGGATATGACATAAATTCATAATGTTCTTCATAAGGATTTTATTATAAGTAGTGTGTGGTCTAATATCATTGGTATTCATGGCTTTGATTCTTTGATAGTAGTTTGTTTCTATATGCTACTCATGAACTAGAAGTGTTGCCCAATGGACAAGGCACTGATCAAAAATCAATACTTTCCTTGTTGATGCATGAGAGATCGGTCTTAGCTATATTTTGCAATTTAAACATAAAATCCAACATATCTGAAGGTTTTATTGGATTTTTGGTGTTGTACTAATCTCATGCTGCACTTCAAGGTTGATGTTCAATGGGTGATTAGCTGATCACCTAGTATCTCCCGGTTGTGTTTAAGCCAATGTAAGATTTCTGTTGATTGATGCCAAACAGTGTATTGAAGTGTGTCCCCCCTTGGTTTTGCAGAACCTAAAGTGTAGAAGGATGGATCTACATCCTTTTTAGTTGGTCCTTTTTAGTCTTGGTTGAATACAAGGAGTTGGATACTATTCAAAATACATCAAACGGTGAAAGGGTTGTTGTTCAGTAATCACAGCATAAAAAAGAACCAACAAAATGGTGACTCTACTGGGAAGAGATGTAATAAATTTTGCTAAACTTCCAAGATTCTCTAATTTTATTATTGTCATAAATAATTTAGGTTTATCAAGTTGAGGTAGACTCCTGGTCTGTTTGTTTATAAATCCAGTCTTTTTTGCCATATTTATTTGAGGATAGAGTTATAAAAGTTTGTAAATCAGAAAGTTCTTCAGATCCTAATTGTCAGCCTCATTGTTATTGTTGTTAAAAGAGATTCTGAATATATTCTTGGTAAATAATTATGTCAAATCCAATTGACTTACTGAAAGTCTATTATCTTTGTTTGAATCCCATCTTGTCCTTATTCTATTGATGTTTTATTCATTATCACAACAGTGAGTGGTGACTCTGAAAGATCTCTATACCATTGTGCACTTAGATGAAAGAAAATTGATGATCAGTTGGGAACACTTGCAGCAAGGTTCTAGTAGATGCTGGAAAGATTCAATGGTGAATGACAAAATCAGAAAGAAATTCAGAATGACAGCAGCAAGAGAATTATCCAGGTAATCCTCATTTTCTTTGAGAAAGAATCAAGAATTGTTTCCCTATCAAGTGATAACAGCACTAGTTAAAAGGGAAGAGTATTGAAATATGGCTTGCATACTACTGTATTGTTAGTTTCAACCTTTATCTTTGGTTGTGGTATGCAAGTGGTTTGAAAAGTTTGGTCAAGTTCTTTATGGTCAAACTGAAGTGTTGGTGAAGGCATTTGGGAATGTATTTTGTTTATTTCTAGCCTTGTATATGATAAGAGTAACCATGCCCAATAAGATGTCTCAGCAATATAGTAAACAGGGTTACAGTATTAAGTTGTATGCAACCCTACATTTCAATGGCATTCCGGGTTACCCGAATCCTATTCTATCTGAAATCAAAATTTTTTTTCCAAAGTTCAGTGATATGAAAGATGAAGTGGCTGAGAAGCATTTCAACGAGTTCATTAATTCGATAGAGGAATTTGATGTTGTTCATGAGGATGTCATTATGAAGTTGTTTTCACACTCTTTGGAAGATGAGGCAAGAGAGAGGTTCTCATTTTTGTTACCACAATCTATCAGCTCATGCAAAGAATTGGAAGAAGCATTCAATGAATAGTACAAAGAATGGGTTAGTGAATATGATTTGACTGCTGATCTCTTTGATACTCATATTCAAGATAAGGATCTGGTATCTAATTTCAATCTTAGATTTATGAAGACTTTGAAGAAAATTCCTGAGAAGTGTAGACCCCAAGATGCCATGGCTTTGGTTATATACTTGTGTGCATTTGATAAAAAGATGAGTTACAAGCTAAGAGATAAAGAACCTTTGAATTTATATCAAGCGTGTCAGATGGCGAGGGACATTGAAGGAATGATGAAGTTTGGTTTCATGAGAAGTCATAAATCTGAAAATACAACTTCTCTTGGGACCGCATATAGGAGTGAATATAAAAGTGCAGAATCTCCATGGAATTCTCAGAATGTTGGTGATTTTTCTGCCCTTAATGACACACAGAATACAAATAAAAATTAGATTCATAATGCATATTCCAACCAGCAATATGAAGTTGTTGTTGACTCTTCTACCCACATTCAGTTTCAAATTGAGACAGAAATAAAGAAGCAAGTAAGGGATGAGACACTTTCAGCAATAGAGGTTCAAAAATAGCCTTCTAACGATCATGTAAGTGATAAATTTTCTAAAGATGTTATAAATGTTGATTCATATAATTACCATCACGTTGCTCCAATTCTAGATTTGTCTTATGAATCTCCTAGAAATAGCTATGTTTCTCATGATGATGATGTTGAGCCAAGAAGTTGTATAATATGCTCAGAAGGAGTGGATAAGTCTCAGCATGTGTTTAATCCAGCTCTATGTATCCCAAATTTTCTCTATGAAAAACCAATTGATGTGTGTATGCATGAAGCCAATATTACAAATGATTGTGTATGTGATGTTTTAGCACAAAAGCTCCTTCACATATTTGGTGATTCTTCTTTGCAGCACTCTCATCAGCAAGGTATGTTTGACCCAATGTATATGTCTCAAAAGATTGAATCCCTAAGTGATCATAGAAGCCTTGCAAGTTTTTCTGAAACCTATGAATATTTTCCTTGTGAAAGTCATGGTTATAATTTATTATCTTCTCAAGCTCATAGGTTTGAATGTGGTTCAAATTTTGATTATGTTGATTCATATTTTTCTAGTATTGATGAAGATGAATGTGATATTGAAAGTGATTGTGGATATAATGAAGTTTTTAATCCACTCTTTGATGCAGAAGTAGATATGGATCAACCAATGCTTTTCTATTCAAATTTTGAGAAAGTTTTCTATGTGGTTTCTAATCCTTTGTATGAGGACGTAGTTGAAAGTTCAGTTGATTTGAATGATATATCAGATTATGAAAAGATTGAATATAGGGACTAGGATGAAATATCTGATTCAGTATCCTTCTCTAATGATCAATCTTCTTCTAGTATTTATTTTGAATATTCTTGTAGCTTGGAAATGAATGAAGTTTCTTATTATGAACCAAGTCTAAAATCAAAAGTTACAAATCAAAATCATCTTCTGGAATATTGGTCTAGTATGTATGGGGTTGAGTGTGAGAATCCTTTCTTTGATGTCCAAGCATTTGATGAGGTAAATCATTATGATGTAGATTATGGGGTTGAGTTTGAATGTTTCAAATTTCCGTTGTAGCTAGTTGAGTATTTATTTGAGCATGTCAAGAAGATTGATAATGAAGAATATCATGTTCCATATGAATGTTCGCCATGTTTCAAATGCAAAGAATATTTTTTAGATTATGGATCTTTTCAGCCAATTCATGATTTAGTTATGTCACAAGATGATAGGTGTGATAAAAGTGAGAAGTATGATAGTGGCATGAGTTGTGCAAAAAAATTCAAAATGGTCGATTGCTTGGAAAGAGGTTTTATAGAATGATCATACTGCTAAATGATGAGAATCAGAAATTTGATAGGGGTAAGTGATGATTTCAGTTTGATGGTATAAGGAAATTTGTAAATATTGTTTATATTGTATAGCCACTTTTCTTTCAGTTGTGTGTTAGGTATTTTGAGTTTTCAATAAGGAACCCAGTTTTGGGAAGTTAAAGAAGTCTGATTTTTGAGTGATCTACTTCACCAAGAGATCCTAAATTCTCTACGTGCCCACAAGGGGCATGCATCCCCAGATAGAGCCACTATTGGTACTCTCAAATTTGGCACAAATTTGGAGTGACCAATTCAAAATTTTCTCTAAGGCAAGGTGAGTACCCCTGAAAACTTTTTGAAGAAGCCTACTTGAAATGCAAATAAAATGTGACTTGATGATTTTCATAAGATACCAATTGGGGAACATGTTAAAAAGCTATCATGGGTTAGATGAAATGAGTCACAACTTTGAGAATTCAAATTTGATGAGTTTCGGAGACAGTTGTTTAAAGGTGTTCACTTAAATTTGCATTTTGCATATTGCCTGATTATAGCAAATGACCTACTTTGCATGCTTGCATCTTTGGCCAAATAAGATTTCATGATATAAGGATGGGTCTGAGGTGTTTTAAGCATGAGAGAGAAGCTCTATTTCCATTTTTAGATTCCTAGGAGTTCATATGATTAGTTTGCCCAAACTATTCTGTTTGCAATTAATGTTGATTCTCAGAGTGTGAAGTGCAAATTTGTAGAATGACCTACTTTGAGGTCTTACAATTTTAAACCCGGTTGAATGGAATGGAAAATTGAATGATCCCCTATATTATAGGCATGGAAATGTGCTATGCTGAATATTTTCAGGCCATGAAGAATATGTTTTCCCAGTTTGCCAATCTGATTCCGTTTGCAATTTCTAACATTTTAATGCAGATCAAGCGCACAGTTTAGTCAGAGGCCCTGTTTGTGATGTTACATTTTAGTTTCCATGACTATTCATATTAGTAAAATTCAGCCCCTACATTATAGACTAAATCTATCCAAATTTTGCAAGGTTTTAGATCCTGAGGGTTTCATGTGCACACTTTTCCAAATTCTTTTCATTTGCAGAAATTGTTATTTCTCATATTTTCTTGTTCTATATTTCTAAGTGGCTACTTTCAAGTGGCTCCCAAATGTATCTATTTTATCTTCATGAGCCACCTTCTTGGATTCATTCTCTCCATATAACATACTTCCAATATCCAGAAGCTCAGGCCCTTAGAAGGTCTTTTGACCTGTTTAGTTTCGTCAGGTGTCACTTTGCAATATGGAAGAATTTTAACTATGGAACGTGTGTGCCCAATGTCATGTTCTGGTTACTTGACTTCATCGGTTTTTAAGGCCATTTCCAGAGGCCAATTGCCATTAATGTGAGATCAAGTTGCAAAAATATAAAATGTTACTCTTAATGGCCGCCAGTCCGATTGAGATAAAAGACATTGAAAAATTGGTTTTTTTCCAGTATGTCAAAGATATACAAAATTTGAAAGTGCAGACCGAACACGTGGATAGTGAAACATTTAACCAACACATGAAAATAAAAGTGAGAGTCTATTGGACAACATAAGAGAATGCATATGGAAAAGATGCCAAAGAAAAGACTCTCAACATTGAATGTCATGCAAACAAGAGCATTGAATCAGATGAAATTTGTGATTTGGGTCCTTTGAAAAGACTCATTATATCTAAGTCTATGAAAGACTTGATGAAAGGATGCAGCACCATAGGAGAATAAAATAAACACATACCACTCTTGTTATGAGATACTCTTATTTTGTCATAGCTTACCATATTATTCCTTTCATGTGCATGGGATTATTCATTGTTTCCTATTGTGGAGGGTATGTATGGTGAATTCAAAGGCATAGAGAAGCAGTGATGGCGAAGAGGTGGAAAAGAAAAACAAGCAAGAAAGCAGCAGACAATCGTCAAAACATTGGCTCAGTTCAACAACCACCACAATCATGCTCTTATTATCCCTAATTTCTCTTACTCTTCCATTTCATTTCCAACATCAGGGGAAAGGAGAATGAGAGATACACGTACAAGTTCTCTATGTTTTAGAGGGCTCACTTGTTTTTCAACTATAAAGATAAGGGTTGCTCTTGTAGATAGGACTACTAATGCCGATGCTTTTAAGGATATACCAGGAAAAGGTGTCTTTGTTGTTTTACTAGATGGAGTCTATGATTCTTTGTGCAAAGATGTATTTGAAGATGCTTGGAAATCGATGGTGGATATTTTCAATGGTGTTGCATGCATTAAATGATGAGGCTACATGAATTTTGGAGTGTAAAAAACATTTCAAGAAAATTGCAACATGGCAAGTGTATAGCTACATTGTTTGCACAGAGAAAATGATTTTTGGGGGCAGCATATGAAAGAATGTAGCCTGTGCATGTTTCTTAGGGGGTTGATGTTTCCTATGGAGTTCTAAGCCATGTGTTATGAAGGAAAGGGTACTGCGTAGAAATTAAATGGAAGTCAACGAAATAAGAAGCAAAGAAATCATTAAACAAGCTTTCCAAGCCAATGTAATTGGGATGTGGTTCCAAAGAGCTGCATAGAAGTTTAAGGGATGTGTAGCTAGTGGAGTAGGAGGTAGAACTATGTGTATGAGAAACTACAGAAGGTTGCGCAATAATGTGGCAAGTGTAAATTTAAATAGATAAAAAATTCCCCAAAAATAGATACTTGCGCAGTGGGGAGAAGGAAGAGCTGTAAAATTTCAAAATGAAAGGCAAGAGGCAGGTGTCATGTTAATCTAGGCTTGCACATTGGTCCCCAAGGTATTGTGTATGGTCTTGATGCTATGAGGAGTCTTATAGGCCTACGTTAGAGTTGAAAGGAAAAAATCTTGCTCACTAAATCGTTGCAACTTGATTCAATATACAAACCAAAGCCTGCACATTTATGTGAATACAAAACTTGCGCATGAAATCCAAAGGAGATTACCAAATAGTCAGTGGGGAGAAGGTGAATACCAGAGGTTGTGCAAGTTAATAACCAGTGCATGAACAAATAGGGTGCTACATAGAGCACAATGGATGCCAGCGCATGCTACACAGAAAGTTTTCAAAATAGAAATATCCCATATGCGCCATGTGTGTTTTCTTTGAACATTTAAATACTAACAAGCTTTACATGTAATTTGAAATAAGAGCCAGGAGCTCTTGAAGAGCATGAGCTAGAGGGCTTAGTGCACGGTGGGGCCCACAAATTTTGATTCAAAAAAGTAGAGAAGGCTTTAAAATCTAAAATAATTTAGTCCCACATTCCTCCGGGAATAGAAAACATACATGTTTATATCCAAAAGGCCATAGTATGTATTTCAAAGAAGAAGTCAGAGGCTATGCATAGGCAAGGGAGCAAAGTTACCTTGAAAACCATACCAGAATGACTTTAGTGACTAAATACCAAATTTTGGCGGGCCACAGAGCTAATGTGGTGAGCGCGTGGAGTGGAGGCTTGTAGATTTGGCACACATCTCAAGGAGATAAAAAATTGATGGTTGGCACGATGACTCTATCCAAAGGATGCAAGGTAGATAGCTTCAAGGGATGGTGATAGCATGACACAAGGCAGGGCCGACATCGGTGCGGTCCAAGTGGTGTCCAGGTGGCGATGAGGTGGTGGCTGCGCAGGAGGTCATCCGAGATGGCATGCATCCCGAGGTGATGAAAATGGACAATTGTCGTGAAGCCTTGAATAGAAAGCTTCATACTAGTTACCATAGAGGCATCATGACAATGTGACATGTGGTGATCATACAGGTGGTGGGCCAGACATAGGGCAGATGATGCAGGTGCCTAGTTGGACCTATGGACCAATCAGAGGGTGCCATGTGCCACAAGAAGGACACATAGGCACATAGGTGGATTTCTAGGTGAATCAAGTGGTGCCACATGGCATGTGGGGCCCGCTCTAGTCTATGCATAAAAAGGGATTTGAAAAATCAAAATTAATAGATAATGTGCAGTCTATAGTCTAGAATTTGAAGTATTCTGTACGAGAATGGTTAAATGTTTAGGGGGCAATTTTTTATCAGAAGTATAGAGTATCATATATCACCGGAAATTTCTCAAAATGAGGATTCTAATTTTGTAGTCAGTTTTAGTGTAGGATCAAACCAGTTTAAATAGAATGAGGGAAGAGTGACTTAGCTCAAAATTGGTTAGAGAAAAGAGGACATGTGGTCTTTCAAGAAAATATCGAGAGATCTTTTTATTTGGCTACTTATGTAGATTTCTTCCATTGTTACAAGGTTCCAAATCCTGGCCTCTAGAGTAAGTTGCATAGTACTGGCTCCAGGAGATTTTAGTTTTCTTATGGTTCCATTAGGATGTAGTTTTTGATTTTTCCAGTGGTGTTATTAGATAGAATAGAAAGTGTTTTCAGATCTTTTGCATATTGTTGAAATGGTAAATGTTGTAGATCACATTGGTACAGAAGAAAGATTCATCATACTTAATACAGTTGTTATCATATTTAAGTCTCTCCTACGTGTTATTCAGTTGAATTATGAATTTTCTGATTCATTGCATGGATTCATCTGTGCATGTGTTATTAGTCCTTAGTTCTAATCTAGGATCAGATTAAATGAAGCTATGGATATGATGTAAATTCATAATGTTCTACATAAGGATTTCATTATAAGTAGTGTGTGGTCTGATATCAATGGTATTCATGGCTTTGAGTCTTTGATAGTAGTTTGTTTCTATATGTTGCTCCTAAACTAGAAGTATTGCCCAATGGACAAGGCACTGGTCATAAATCAATACTTTCCTTGTTGATGCATGACAGATTGGTCTTAGTTATATTCTATAATTTAAACATAAACTCTGATATATCTAAAGGTTTTATGTGATTTGTGGTGTTGTACTAATCTCATGCTCCACTTCAAGGTTAATGTTCAATGGGTGATTAGCCGATCACCTAGTATCTCCCATTTGTGTTGAAGCCATTGTGATATTTCTGCTGATTGATGCCAAACAGAGTATGGAAGGCATTGAAGGGTGTCCCCCCCTTGGTTTTGCAGAACCTAATTTGTAGAAGGATGGATCTGCATCCTTGTTAGTTAGTCTTTTTCAGTCTTGGTTGAAAACTGGGAGTTGGCTACTCTTCAAAATACATCAAAGGGTGAAAGGGTTACTATTCAGTAATCACAATGTAAAAAATAACCAATAGGACTTATGTCCCCAAGGTTTTATCATTTACATTTGGGTTAAAAGAAGAAGTGTTTTATTCTTGTTTTGAAAATTTATATCATTTATGCATTCCATGATAATAGGTACAATATTAATCAAGAAAGACTAAGGTAAGAATATACTAAAATCCAAGTATTTTCTCTTGGAGTTGGTATTTGAGTCTCTATCTTAAAGTTTGAAGTAAAACTTTGTACTTTAAATGTGTATTTTACAGATGCCTAGTGAATAGAAAAAACCATCAATAAGAATTATGAAAATGAATATGGCTTAGGTGTGCATGATAATCATCATTTCAATGGTAATATTTATGGTTGGATGTCTATAGTATAGGGTTGTTGAGTTATAGAATGTAAGTGGAATATGATTGCATGGTTATCTAAATGGATATGAACCTTTTTTATTGTTATAAGAAATAAATTATATGTTGTTATCTTTATTAAGAAATGCATATTACATTAAGGTTATGATTGGGTACTCCTATATTCTATTGAGGAAAGAAAAGGAAAAGCTTATTAATATATTGGTAGCATAATAAGTGGCATTTGGGTAGTGGCGATGTGTTTTTCCTCCTCTTAACGACTTTATGAATAACTCTAAATTAACAATTTATATGAACTCATCATCTTACTATTTAATTTGATTGGAAGTAGGTGTGTTGTATTAGTGCTTGATATATAGTCTACAGGGAATGGTATCCTAATGATGCAATAATTTGCTAAACTATCAGAATTTGTCTAGGAGTATGGATAGGGTAATCTAATGATTATGTATCCTATAGTAGATGTCTTTGATTTTATCCTTGTAAAAGTGTGTCATTATGTGTGTGATTTATAGTATTTTCTGGGGTATATTTGAGACACTTGATGATAGGGAATTAATAGTCGCTATATAATAAGGAACTGCTTTGTGTTTGTTAAGAGTTGCCTATAGAACTAGGTGTTAAGGTAAATTATAAGCTGAATAATGTTTGGTTGAATGTGATAAGTTGATTTCTCGTATAATTGGTTTATGTCATCTTGTATTGGTTTTGTATTTTAGGGTCCCTATTTGATAACTGCTTATGAATTTTAAAATTGTTTTTATTCCTAAAAGTTTAAAGTGATATTTTATCATACTAATGAATGTGATACTTTGTGACTCATAATTTCTATTTTGCTAGTTTTTGAGATGTTACAAAGAATTCTTACCCCGTAGTCTGAGTTACAATAAATAAGAACTTTGATTTTGAAAAAAAAAAAGTAAGAATATGAATATATAAACCATGTTTTTTTTGTTTCTTTATACCTGATATTAGTATTGGTAGGAATGTATAGAAGGAGCTATCAGGGGTTACATATTGGTGTAAAATAAAAAATAAATTATAATTCTATGTGTCTTGTCTGTATAAATTTCTTGCATTAGAATAGTCTATTTCATAAATTTTACATGAGTTCTATGTTAATCCGAAATAAGTTAAAATAACGTAAGAACCACAAAATTTTGATAACTTTATTACTTGAAAATTTTCTATTATTTTCTTATATATTTTTTTGTTATGTATGATAAACTTTTTATTACTTACCAACTTCTAGGAGTAAGTCTAATCTAAGGGGGGAAGGATGTAATGCCTGTCCAACCCTCACAAAACTTGATTATTCTAGTTGGAAGTTTGAGACTTTTATTCTCTACTCGTGTTTCTCATTGAAGTTAGTAATCCAATCTATCTCATCTCCACGTAAGTGTTTGATGTATATTTCTCTTTGAGTAGTTATGCCAACTACGTGTTCATGATATTTTAGGAACATCGTGTTATGAAACAATTTGATATGTTTGTTGTGTGAGGAACTTCCTTTTTGATGGTTTGAGTACACTAGGATGAATTAAGTTGATTAAGATACATTTATGACTATGTTCTGGATGGTATATATATGTTATTCAAATCGCCATAAAGATTAGGTTCTTTTTATGATTTACCTAATCATAAATAACATTCTTATATGATTTTATGTATGATTGTGATGATAACTATTAATTAGGGATTAACCCAAATCACCTGATGGGTCATATTATAGATTCAATCTGACCCTTGTTTTATAATTGATTAGTATTACTTTATATTATGGGTTCTTATATCCTAGTGACATCATACTTGAACTCTATGGTTTCTCTTATTTGATTAGATGATGAGATGCTTTCAAAATATATTGGATAATAGGTTCATCCTAATGATAATTAGTAAATGATCTGAATGAATTATACTCTTAGAATATTTAATGGAGTTTTTTTTATATACATGATGACATTATCAATGATGATAGCTCATTTTTTATTTTGATATTATGGTGGAGCTAAAATACTAACTCAATCATGATTTAGAATGAGTATTGTATGGTGTGTGTGTGTGTGTGTAGGATGAGGGGAGGCAGTCCTAGTCACTTCTGTGGGAGATCCACATGATGTCACACTCCCCCTCCTTTTTTGTCACTTCTTGCACATATATGTATATATTTGTGTTTCTCAACTTGGTGATGCAGGGTGCAGGTACAAGTCATCGACTCCACTTGGCCACATAGGTCTGAGCGTTCCTTTAAAATACTAGAATGTTGTTTTCTTGGAGATGTTACCAAGGTTTCCCCAAGTAGACCCCTTGTGACTTAGGTTCCTTTTTTTTTTCAAGAAGTCGCCCTATTTGGGTTTGGGTTGTACTATTATTTCTATGGTTTTGAGATTCATATTTTGGTCAGTTGACTATGTTCTTTTATTCTTGAAAGTTATGTTTTTTATATGATTCTTGGTTATTTTATTAGATAAATAAATTAATATATGTATATATAATGGATATATTATGTGTTTAAATAAGCTTATGGTGTCACTAAATATATGTATATGTATGTATATATGGGTGCACACATATATGCCTATATATATAAATAAATATATTTGCGTATGTATAAAGATATGTACATATATAATAGGAACTATGATGTAAATATTGTATTGAGATATAAAATAAAATAATAGAAGAACTAATATTATTATACCTAATTGGAAAAACTAGCCTCCTAGGAGATTCAAACTAAAGACCTCCTAGGAGTAAGGCTAGCTAGTTACCATTGGGCTATGTCTATTACTTGATCATCTACTTATCATCGACATATTCAAGTACTCCATAATATTATTTAAGTTAATAAATAATTAAATTTTTGACTTTTCATTCATGGGAATAATTGATTTAATTTAAAACCAACTATGGAAGTTGGAGAAGTTGCTTCTCGTAAAGCAACTCTTCCAGCCATATAGTTTTCTATATGTATAAGGTAAATATTTAATGGGAGAGAGACTTTGTTTTTGGGAGATTCTAATAATATCTTTGCAATGTGTAAATGATGTTATTTAATCAAGAATTGAGGAAGAGAACATTGTTTTTATTTTTATGAAAAAATGTAGAAATGGTTGTTGCAAGAAAAATACAGTCTTGATGCAGAGGCCATATCTCTCTAACCAACTGTTGGATCTTGCTATTTTTTTAATATGTTGGTAAGAACCTAATTACGTCACTTCACACAAAAAATATCAAATACATATGGTGTGGTTAAAAAGTTATATATCAATGTGTGTGGGTCTATCCAGGAGGACAACAAGAAGGAAGTTGGATAACTTGAAGGTTGGTGGAATTGCTCTAACTCCAAGGAAATTATCTGGAAGGCTCTAGTTAGAGTCTAAAACTAGAATTAATTCTCTTGTGTCTATGTGATTTATTGTAGGAATGTGTTTCTATTGTTTCTGTTCTATTGTTGATCATATTTATAGATAAGTAAGGTAGTTTAAAAACATTCGTAATGGAGTCTAGAAATTAAGTATCTATATCTAATGTGCTGGCTTGATGATTTTTTCACTATATATTATTTGGAATGATTATGTCTTCATGTGTGGCTTGTAATTCTATATGTATTTTATGTTAGAATAGTGGTTAAAGTCCTACTTAAATGGTTTTTGAGTTTTGGAAGGTTTAGGATGTCAGTTTATCACCCTTCCTTTTGATAGTTTATTTCATTTGGGATTATTTTCTTCTATGTTCATTTTATTGCTTGAATTTGATCATAATGTTTTACTTAAGGTGTCTTGAGTATGTGACATCCTTGTACTATTCATATATTTTTTATGGTTAAGGTTAGGACTCATCCTGGTGGTCTCGGTACATGGGAGAGTTTCCTAAACCTCTGAAATAAAGTATTTGAATTATTGCAATTCTTTTGTCATGTTTTGGGTAGGGGACTAGGTACCCTAGGTGAGTGGATCACCATAGGTTCCAGAACCCAAACAGGTTGCTAGGAGATCCTATGGGTGAGTTTTTAATCAAGTGATAACTTTAAAATTAACTTGGGAGGGGGATTCAAAAGATAATGAAAGACACATAATAATGCCCACATAGTCCTATTGGAGTACCAGGACCATGGGTAACTACCAGGATGGATCCCTATTCATAAAGGGGGTACCAGGTTTACATGGTTGCCAGGAAGCATCCCAATAAATAAGATATATGATGGCACTTACTTAGAGGGTATGCTAGAAACCTAACCCTTGTGTATAGTTAAGTAATATTTTTTTATGTCTTGTATTTCTTTAAGTTATTGTTTTGTAAAGCCTTAGATTGCTTTGGGCCTTGTGTGGATCTTGGTTCTATCTCCTAGCACGTGGGAGTGGAACTGCACGGTTCAACATGGTTGGGTGGTTAATCTTATCAAGGTACTATTCGTGGTTGCATGTATGACTTTGCCTTTGGATTAATGCTTGGAAGTTGTCAAAGATTCTACTTCTGCATCATGTACTTCAAGGAATTGTAATTCTTATGTATTTATTTATTGAAAACCCTTGTTGGGTAATGTAATGAAATTTAAATGAAGGGTGAATCAATGTAATGGGAATGGGTATTTCTAGGTGAAATGAAGGGAAAAGTTATGCTCTTACTTTTATATGTCACAAATATTAAAATAATGTGGAATTTGTCATTTGTTTCCATCTAATGCTATCTTGTAATAAAGTAAGTGATCTCTTTAATGAAAAATTATTCTTATAGTTCTCTCTTGTTTTGTCAATAATGACCTAGCTTATATTGATATGATAAGTAAGTTCCCTTATACAATTGACTATTAAGGAATATTATGAAATGATTGGTTTATGAATGAACTTTTGTTTATGTCAAAGAGGAATGTTATTGTTAGATAAGAAGGTCTATAGGAAATGATAAATGATAATGGAATTACAATTGTGTAATAGTTGTATAGTTGAGAAAGGAGATGCCAAATATTAAGAGAAGTTTGTAGAAAAGAAGTACAAGACATTTCTAGTTTAGTGTAACCTATGATAGTAACTCAATAAAATGATTCACATATTGTTAACTCATTATTAACATTAAGAATGAGTTAGGAACACTTTGGTTGGTGTCTTAAAATATATCTAGTAGGATGTACATCTAGGTGGTGGGGTATGCGATAATGACTGACAATCTTTACCCTAATGTCTATATGAAACTAAATTTATAAGATAGTCTATAGATGTTCTAAATTCCATTAGCTAGTTATGAAGAATGGATTGTGTTGGTGAATTAAATGATGGTGAATAATCATTGAAACATGTCCATGAGAGAGTAATCATTAATTCTAAATTGTTATAAATATGTTAGTATTGTAATTTATTATGAAGCTCTTAAATGTAATTAGATTAATCAATATTGTTTAAGTAGATGTGTTAGGCAGGGATATCTTTAAGAAACCCCCCTCTAGAAAAAGATATAAAATCTTGGCGAATCTTTCATTTTATTTTAAAAACATTTAATTCCTATTGGCGAATCTGTCATTTTTTTGGGAAAACAAGTTATTTGTATTGGCGATTATTTTTTAATCACAAATTATTTGTAGAAAATATTGGCGAATCTCAAACAATAACCAAAATTTTATTAATGACCATCGTAAATAATTATATTTAAAGAAAAAATCTTTCTTATAGAAAATTATTAGGCTAACTATGAAAATATTTGATGGGTTTAAGGGAACTCTATAGTATCTAGTTGCTACCATTTATTTAAAATATAATCAAATAATCCTCATTGTATTGTGTGAGATAAATATATTGTTATTTTTATTATTATAATAGGACCCAAAATTTCTTTAGTGTCATTGATTTATCAACAATCCAAAGGAAATCTTAGCCTCGATAAGCATTATAAATAAGATCGTAACGTTTTTGCCTCATGGAATATAATGAAGATCACTAGATTATGTTTTAATCAATAATGATAACTAATATTGGTGACACAACCCTACTATAACTAATAGTTATGATATATTATTGGTGATTTAATTTAGATTTCTATAATAATCGATAAAATTTATGTGAATTGAATCTAACCATCTATCAATTATTAGGTGAATCTTTGAGTTTAAATTTTTAATAAAATAAATTATTTGGTGATTTCAATATTTCTAAAATAAAATTTTGTAAAAATTTGGTGATTTAGGTAGCCTTAAATCTTGAATTATTAGCCAAATTTGGATTCTTAAATTTAAAAAATTAGCCAATTGGAAAATATTAGCCACTAAAAAAATCACTGGTGTTAGGGAACCTATGAGGAATAGAAAATCTTCAGTTATGATACATTCATGTTTTGTGAGCATATGTGTTTTGACTCTTTTGGTAATGCATGTTGTAATAGTTCAGAAAAAAAAATTTGACTTCATCTTTAGAGATTTGATGGTCAGTCCTCCTGGGTTCCCTGGCGTGGTGTTACATGATACTTCTAATACAACAAGGGATCAAATGTTAGGGCTAAATAATTTTGAAACTTGTTTATTTTAAAATATTACAGTTGATAAGGAAAAGGAATGATATAATATCATATTTAGGAGATTCAGAGTGTTACATGAACATAATAAAAATTTTGAAAGAGGAAAAAAATAATATTCATTTTGAGGACCAGGGGCCACCAAATTAAGTTCCTAGAAATATTTTATGAAGAGGATAATAAAATAATGGTCTTCTTCTCCAAAGATAACTGGGATCTCACTATGCTAACAGGGAGCATACATCCCCAGAAAGAGCCTGCTGGAGCTCTAAATTTTTGGCAAAATTTAGAGTCCTATATAGTGATAAAACTCTAAAATTGGCATCCTAAAATCCATGCCCAATAATTAATGACATGATGGAGTACATGAAATGGCATACAAAATATAATGTTTTTCAATTAAAAGTTGAGGGATTGATGAAGGAAGATCTATGGCAGGAACAATCAAAATTCTGTAAGTGAAGGTTTCAGAGATGCTGGAATTTTGACCTACTGTAATGATAATGTTGACAGAGAATGAAAATGATCAAACATTGAAAATATAAAAAAGAGATCTCATATGTAAAATCAAATTTCCTATCTCCAGTAAAACTCTTATGTTCATACAATCTATTTTGGCTTTTTGGCCAAAGCCAAACCCGAAAGATAGATAGTTATTAGTTAGTTTGTTGATTAGTTTTTTCAAAATAAGTTTTTAGATTTTAAGATAGGGTGGCGTCTCTTCACCCTAAAGGGGTGTGAAAGCCATTCATCCACATATATATGTGGTGTAAAATGTAAACAAATGAAAACAATAAGATATAATACAATACAGATTTTCATAGGATAGAATTTGATCACAACTGCAACATGGACTATGATGTATTATTTTTTCAACATTAATAAAGAGATAAGTGCTTTTTCTCTCACCTTTGGTAATAGTTTTCAATTATTTTTAGTTAGTCTCTCAGTTAAATCTATTTAGATATTTTTTTCATTATGTTGAATTCTCATGTTATTTATAATTTGAAATATATATATAGTTTGATCATCAGTTGAAAGGTGTCATTGAAAAACATTCCTCTGTTCTATTGGTCTCTCAAAGATAAAGTTAAATTCAATAGAACTAACTTTATAATCTAGTTTCAATTATAATTCATGTAGAAGCCATCGAAATGATGGTCTTGTTGTATACAAGTTATTAAAACTGTCTCTAAGATGTACATAGGATTGGTATAGAATTAACTCTATTGCCCAAGTAGGAGCAAGGAACTGATCTTATCAATAATTGGAATATAGTCATTCAATTTATTGTTCAAATTTTGTGATATTTTTATTCCTTTGATCTACTTAATTTATATACCTTTTGTCAAACATTTACTATTAATCAAAGCATTTCAGTTTTTGCAGCATTTAATATACTATTGATTAAGATACTTACAATTTGATTCCTCTCAAGTTTATTTGCCACCTTGAGAGATTCCACAAGTTTTATATTAGGTTATCTACTATAAAATCCCTTTGAATCAATAGATTTGGTTAAGGAACATGCCTACTAGCCTTTGATTTGTAGAGCCAGAATTGCAGAAGTTCAAACCTCCATTTGGTTGAACTTGTTAGTTGGAAAAAACAATTGTCTTTCCTAGCATTGGATTGGAAATTCCATAAGAAATCCAACACACTCGATGACACAAACATAGGTAAAAACCTTCATTGGTAGAATATCTTCTACGATTGGTTAGTTGCAGTTTGTAACAGAATATAAAAGGAATATTCTGGCATATAGCTTTTTTCATTCATTGTGTCTATAAAAGGAATACCAAGACCAATCTTACAGGTTCTGAAAATTCTTTGTACATGGATAGGTAGAATAGTTTATGTAGTAGGTCCTTTTGCAGAAATATGAATGAAAAATTATTGTATTAAATGAAATGTATGAATACTTTTGAAGAAATTAGTGGAAAATAGCACTTGAAGATTGTCTCCTACTCTGTTTTGTTTTTGTTACATAAGTTGTTTTATTTAGAATAGCCAAATTTGTATTCATGATAGTTTCATGAATGTATAATGTGTTTACTAGTTTTCTTAAAGGAAGAGATTAAATATGTTTAGATGCATTATAGTGATTTGGGGAAAACAGTGGTGATTTCATGAGTGTAATCTGAGGTGATAAATGTGACAAGTGTATGTATGATATACATTTTTATGATAATATTTTTTATGTGGGGTTACATATATGTTAGGCATATTTAGTAATCTTAACCTTGTGTATATATGAGAAATTAAACATAAATTTGGATGTCTTATAGTTTTCTGACTTTATTTCCCTAAAGGTTAAGCACTGGTTTGAGTCATGTTAGAATACTATTTGGAGAGCACAATAATCCATATATTTGAGATTATTTTTCTTTGTGTTATTGATTTCATTGTAAATTATTTAGATTATCAGTAAGAACCTGGATGCTATCGTGAGAACAATGTTCTTTGTTTATTCCTGCAGCCATTGGAACTCTATTATTTGATTGTTCCTATAGCCATTGCAACTTTGTTCTTTGACTATTCCTATCGCCAAGAAAAAATAGATTAAATTCATATTTTTTTTTATAAGAACTACATTTTTGTTCTCTATTTCAATCTTGTTTAGTTGTTGATTCATGTTTAGTACTCATGATATTTATTTTCAAAGATTTTCCTTCGGTACGATTTCCTTTCCAACTCTATCTTAGTATGACTACTAGTGAGTCCTCGTACGCATAAAGTTCTTACCCATTTCATGTTCACATCCTTGGGTTGATAAATAAATAAGCCTTCATGATGATTAAGATAACTACTTAGGTTGGGATCCCATGGAAGGGGGCTTTTTTCAAGGAAGAGATTAAATCTTGTTAGATGGATTATGGTGAATATTGGGGGAAAATAGTAGTGATTTAATTAGTATAATCTAACGTGATAAATTAGAATGTTTATGTTAAGAATCACCTCTTCAAACATTTCTATATATAAAGATCTACATATAATTTTGAAATAATATGATATAGAAATTACAATACTAGTGCTTCTTCTAATATTTTGAGGTAGTGGATCTGTTGGGAGTGAACATTTTCTACCTATTGAATAGTTTAGATAGGCTTAAATATGTGGTTTGAACATCATTATAAAATGGGGTGACCTATTGAAGTTAGTGATAACTATCAAAATTCCCTTATTTTCCTTTTCATAGTAATCTATAACCCGCTAGTGGTGGTTAGTAACAGAATATATGGGATATGGCATGTAGCTTGTTGCAATATTCCTTGTGTCTATAAAAGGAATACCAAGGCCAATATTATGGCATCTAAAAATTGTTTATACGTGAACAAGTATCATAGCTTATGTCATAGGTCTTTGTAGATATATAAATGATAGCATTGTAAAATATGATAGATAAGATATTGTAAAACCCAAATCAGGTCAAGAGGTTTGATATATGTAAGGATAAGATATCATTTTGTAATGTATGATGATAAAATTATGATCAAGTGGCCGCCACACTAAGGAGATCAGAAGATCAGACAAGCATTTTAGAAAAAGGACTACATTGAAGAATTTCATTTTTAGAAGAGAGACAAGGCTACCAAGCAGTACCAAAGGTATTATTAGTCACAACAAGGTTATAAGTTTATTGTACTTAAAGGTTCTGTTATCCATAATATTTAGATTGTATTTGTTCAGATCAAAATTATGTTACTGTCTAACAATTGTAATAGATCCCTAAATCTCCTAATAGGGTAGACTTAACGATCTTTATTTAAATCTCTTAACAGAGTGCACGCATACTTTTTGTTGCAAAATCATCACATGAGGTAGATCTAATCAATCTTATTATTACTCCTAACAGGGTAAGTAAGGTCACCAGAAGTGATCAAATATTTTCAATCTCTAACAAGATACTTTATTACTGCAGTAGTGAAGCTTTGTGGGTCTCATACCCACCATAGTTTTTACCTTCTAACAGGGGTTTTATGTGATACCAAAATACATGTGTTTTTTGTATTCAAGTTTCATGAATGTTTTATTGTTTTGTTACATGAATTTACATGAAGGGATTTAAGGATCAACACCATCAGTGATCCTGAACTAAGATTTTTTGTATATGTTATTTCATACAAAATATTCCAATAGAGAAGACCTAATAGAATTGTATGTGGAGCAATGAACATTGCACACAAAATTGTGAAGAAGGGTTTGCAACTTGACCTAGCTGAACTGCTAGACAACTAGGGGAAAACATGAGGACAATGAAATCAACAAGATCAATACATGTAAGTTTGATTCTTTACTGATGTGGTCATTTTTCTATCTACAAAACTTATTTCCCTCCATCGGTAAAGTAACATGGAGGTCCAACCCACCGATTACATTGCAAATCGGTAAAATCATAAAGAGTCTAGGAGAAAATTTTGGCCCTATAATGAATGATTATTTTTTTAAGTTCAAGGAGAGAATGGAAAAGAGGACAAGAATACCAATTCAATTAGTAGAAAAGTATAAAGATGAAGTATGCTTTTTGGTAGACATTGACAGAACACTCATCAAAGAAGTACAACCAAGGACTGCATGGCTACCTCCTATGGATTATGAACTTGACATAGACTTAGCATCTGAGGAAATAAATAAACTACTTAATGAACCAGTTGAAAAATCAACCATGAGATTTGGAACATATGACAAAGCTAAGACAAGAATAAATATTGGACTACAAGTAGAGAAAATGGGTAGAAAGAAGACCAAGATTGTCAAGACATTGAAAATAAAATTTTCTATCACTGATGAATAACTTGAAAAATTAGTTAGTGATACTGAGGAGTAGCCTACAATTAGTGAAGGACAAGATCAAGATGTAGAGTCCACCAAATCAGATAAGTCCACACATGATAGACAAGAAGAGGCACCTAAGGCCAAGAAGGGAAAAGGCACAAAGACTGTGAGTCCACCAAGGACACAAACAAGACCAGCAATAGCACAATTGCCACCTTTGAAAAAGGGAGTTGCAAAAATTAGTAGACCCTCACTGAAATATACTTATCAAATAAAGAATTCTAAGGCTACTACTGAGTCCCCAGCACCAAAACCGAAAAGGAAAGGGTATGTGAGAAATAAAGATGATAAGGATGTTCTGATGATAATATTGATCAATTCAAGGTTGTGCAAAACAAAGTTCCATAGACTATTGATGAAAGAAAAGAAGCAATAAAGTCAATCAAAAGATTAGGACATCCAAAGATACATATTATGCAAACTTAACTACCAAGAATAAAGACAAATTGGAAGAATCTATCATAGGTATGATGATTAAATTTATAAAAGTTCCCATAGAATTTTCTACATATATTCCACAAGAGCTATATGATAAGGTATTAAATAGATGGACTTATGCTCTAATAATGGAGAAACAAATGAGAGAGGCAACACTCTCTATACTTAAGGCTGATTGCACAGTTGAAAAGATTGATGACATAATGCAGCAGTATGCAAAGAAATTTCAAAATAAATCAAGAGCACTAAATATACTTCAAGGGATTTTTAAATAAGTTGATGAAGAGAGCACCGTGATTTCAAAAAGTCTAAAGATTCCAACCGAGAAAATAGAGAACATTGTATCTACATTCGATACTGAGGAACATTGATCGAGTACTGAGACAAAAAATGTTGAAGATGAAACTGTTGATAATGTATTGGATGGTATTCCTAAGATTCTAACTAATATAGGTCATGCAAAGATTACAATAGAAGACATAACCGAAGGAGATCCTAATGATAAAGAAAAGGAAGATAAATTGATAACAAGAGCCACCGAGAGCTTAGATGAAAAATATGCAACCGAGGTCACTTGAGAAATGGTACCAGGTAATCTACCAATATTGGTACAAGCTATTGATATTGAAACTAAAGCATCAAAGGATACACCCAAGAAGGTCATAGATACCCATGAAGACAAGGGTGATGACACTGGTAAGGACACCAAGCATAGTGGAGAAACTACTCAAGGTGATGCACCCAAAGAAACCATTGATTCAATAGAAAAAGGTAAAGGTAATGCAAAGACAACGGTAGACATTTCTACCACTAACACCAGGTTAGCCACCAAGCCACCTACACAAGGCATTGCACCTACCAAGCCACAAAAGCCAAATACTGAGCACAAGGCTCAATTATCTTCGACACTATCACCTACATCAAGTGTACAAGGGAAGAATAATAAAAATAATAAAGGGAGAAAGGATACACTCACACTAGATAACATCATAGACATCCCTGAATATGACCCAAGGACACTTGATCCCAAATCACTCAAGAAATATGGTGAAATATGCACTCGAAAAGTAGCTCAAGACAAGCTGAGACTGGAACACAAGAATGCACATGTGCTAGATGTAGCAAATGAGATCTTACTGCAAGTTGTTCCTAATGTGAACATCAATGAATATGCCCCAATCATTGATCAACTTTCCCTTCTCACTTCACTACCGAGCTTAGTGAAAAGATGAAGAAATTAGATGATGATCTAAAAGATAGTGCAAATAGTGTTACAACCAAGCAACATGCATTTCAAATTCATTACTCAAAGTTTATACAAACACAACGGTTGAGACTTGACTTGAAGAAGGAAGAGAATGAGATAAGAGATCAGGTAACCAAGCTACAGTCTATGTTACTACCACATTCAACATTGATGCGGAAGGATGCGATATAGGAAAATAATTTGATTGACACCCTAGAACTATCAGTTACAGAGAGAATATATGATATGCATGCTCAACTAAAATTAGAAAAATTGACCCTTGAGCACTTGAAAGAGGAATGGGAGAAACTCATTGAAAATATCTAGAAGTCCCATCCCAACATTTTTGACAATTTGTAAGTTATTCCTTTTTTTCATTACTTTCAAAAAAGGGGGAAACATATGTATAATATATTTATTCATACTAAGCATTTACTAAGGGGGAGTCACTGAGTTAATATGTATAAGGTACTGCGTATATTACATCTACTACATCTACATATACAATTTTTTGATACTAATACCAAAGGGGGAGAATATTACTCCATATGAGTTTGGAAGTTTTCATTAGTATTCATGTATTCAAATTTCCAGTCGGTAATAGAGTCAATAGACAGACTAGTCGATATTGATCACCGAGTAGCAGAGTTAACTGAGTGTATAGTTAACTGAGTGTAGAGTCTACTGAGTGTAGTGAAAATTGAGAAAGAGACCTACTGAGCACTGAGTATTATACACAAAACACTGAGGTACACTTAGAGACAATATTTACTAAGTAAATTATGAGTAACATAAAAGTTTGAAATGACACATCAATCTAGGTAACAACTTTTTTCCGATCTAGATAACAGTTTACAATGATCAAGGAGGACATTAATTATGCATGCACTCCTTAATTATTTGTATCTCCTATGTATTAGATGATCAAGGTAAATTTTGTACATCATTGATCTTAGGTTTTCTAAGATACTATAAAACCCTAATTAGGTCAAGAGGTTTTATATATGCAAGGATAAGATGTCATTTTTTAATGTATGATGATCAAACTATGATCAAGTAGCCGCCACACTAAGGATATAAGAAGATCAGAGAAGGGTTTTAGAAGAAGGACTACATTGAAGCATTTTATTTTTCAGAACAGAGTCAAGGCTACGGAGCATTATAGAAGGTATTATCACTCACATCAAGGTGATAAGTTTATTGTACTTAAAGGATCTGTTATCCATAATATTCAGATTGTATTTGTTCATATCACAACTATGTTACTCTCTAACAATTATAATAGATCCCTAAATATCCTAATATAGTATACTTAACCATCTTTGTTTAAATCTCTTAACAGAGTGCACACATACATGGTGTTGAAAAATCCTCACACTCACATGAGGTAGATCTAATCAAACTTATTATTAATCTTAATAGGGTAAGGTTACCAGAAGTGATCAAATCTTTGTAAGCTTCAACATGCTACTTTATTATTGCAGTAGTGAATCTTTTTGGGTCTCATCCCCGCCATAGTTTTTACCTTCTAACATGGGTTTTCTGTGATACTAAAATACATGTGTTATGTGTATTCAAGTTTCATGAGTATTTTATTATTTTGTTACATGCATTCATATTTCAGCAATAATATTATATGTATGGTGAAGGCAATCTACACAGTCGGTTATTATAGTTCATGATTATAAATATTTGTTTGAAATTTTTTTAAAGGTACCGATTCACCCCTCCCCTCTTAGCACACAACTTTTTATTATATCAACAAGAGTCTTGTATTATATTTAATGTATGAATACTTCTAAAGAAATTAATTGAAAATATCATTTGTAGATTGAATTAAGGATTTATGATTTCTCTATTGCTCTATGTTAGCAATTGTGTGAGTAACTCTAGAGATCTCTAAAGTAGTGATTTAAAAATTTCTTGAATAACTTATATTAATCTAGTAATTATGTATGATTGTTGTAGAGCATATTATTTCATTGTTACAATTGATTATTAGAAGGTATTAAATTAGATAAAATATTATATTCATGTTTATGTGTTGCAATAGTTCAAAGAAATAACAGTGTATGCATTTCAGATTCGTGGCTCCTTCGCTTTCCAATGACGAGGGTTAGTAGCACCTTTTTCACAATGAAGGAAATCAAATACACAAAAGCTACTAATAACGAAACTTTACTACATAACCAATAAAATGTATAAGCAAAGAAAGGAAAACAAATGAATGCAAAAACCAAAGTGCTTGAAGCTTCTATTGTATCTCTCTACTCCTTCTGAAACATTGTCTTTGATGCTCAGTATTGGTGTGGGAAGTGTCTATGACTTGGGAGCATCGAGAATGTACTATTGAAATGAGTGATCACAAGATGGCTTGAATGCTAGAACCAATCTGACGGAGTAATGGCGCATGAGAGCTTGAAATCCTAGATCCTTCAAATGGATATGAAGGGTTTGTTATATAGGAATTGAGAATGAGATGAACGCTTGAGATCAATCCCAAAAATAGGAGGATGAATGGTTGAGATCAAAGGGAACTACAAAAGCCATCAGTAAACTCCACCTCTTCAATTGGTAAAGAGGAGATAGAGTTTGGTTAACTGAGGAGGTAATTGTGAGTTACCTTTTAGAATTGAAGAGGTGGGTGGAGTTATCCATGTGAACTAAAGAGATGGGTGGAGTTATCTATGTGAACTGGAGAGATGGGTGGAGTAACCCATGTGATCTGATTAAGGATTATCTCTTTGAAAATAAAAGAATATTTATTTCATTTATGTAATTAAAGTTTTCAACCTGGTAGATAATTGAATTATTTTTTATTTACAATTGCTTTATTTAATGAAATTAAATTAATTTAATTGGAATAATTTAATTAGTAAGTTTAAAATTTTCAATTTAAACTATAGGAAATTTAATTTAATTAATTAATTAATGGTAATTAATCAATTAAGGTTAATTAATTAAATAAAATTAATTATTTTATTAATTTTGGGAAATTTGATTAAACGATTTGGGGAATGAATTTGGAAGAAAATAGATGATTAATTAATGATTAAAAATTCATTAATTAATAGATGAAAATTAGTGTTTTTAATGTAAAGTCACAAGCCTATCCATTTTAGGGTGTTTTCATTTTCCTCTCTTTGATGCAATGTGGCTTGTAGTAGTGTGTCAAAGATTCTCTATTTTGATCTTGCCCCGGTAATAGTAGGTGTATTTATGCCCCCTCAACAAATTTGAGAGAAAAGTCACGACGTGAGCGTTAATTTATTGAAATTGCAAATTGTGAATCTAGGTAGCTGACTGATTTGATAAATGCTTTATTATGCCCCTCATATTGAGTTTTGAAAGTTTTGGGGACTAAGAAGATAATTTTGAGGTCTTGGAGGAATTAGGGTTTCTTGAAAACCTCTATAAATAGCTAGGAGAGCCTTTCATTTGTCACTTTCTTTGGAGCTCTAACAATTCTGGAGTTTGTATCTTGTTTTTTCTACGTTTTCATGTCTTCTTTGAGCTATAGTAGGCATTTTGGGCATTGTACATGTCTCTAATTAGGTCTGTACTTTTCATCGGCTAGCTGGCGCAGGACATCCGGTAAGTGTTCTTGTCCTCCCTATCAATAATGCGTTCATTTATTATATTTAATTTTTTTCTTTTAAATTTTCAAACAATGCTGCAATAGGATGTGGTTTTGCTACAATTGCAAATATAATGCCGCAATCGATAAGTGTGCCACATTCCTAGTGTTTTTTACCTCAATGTTTGGTTGTGTGTCATAATTGATGTTTGTTTGCCACAAAAGCATTGAAATTTTTGCATTTGCTTATGGATTGCAGAAATTATTCTAATTAGCCTTTTTTAACATGGATTAATGACTTGACTTGACCTGTTACTGATACTTTTCTTTCTATTGTTTTGCAGTATGCTAGGACTAACCTTTGATGCTGGGAGTTGAGACCCTCAGGTATGGTTCTACTCTATCAGGTTAATGAGGCTAAGAGAGACATTCTGAGGCAGTTAGGCCTCTACTAGATTTGCTAAATGCCTGAGATCATGACCAATAGGGATCTGATCTCCGTCTTATTAGAGAGGTGGCATTCTAAGACCTATACCTTTAGTTTACCGACTAGCGAGTGCACAGTCACTCTGGAGGATGTTTATCCCATCCTATAGATTCCTATTTAGGGGACCCTTGTTGAGTATGACTGGGATGCTGGCATGACTACACTGTCTGATATTTCTGGGCTATCCTGGGATCAGCTTGGGATGTCTGATCCCTATGATATCCCATGGTCTAGATTTTGGATGGGTCTAGATAGGTTATTGACATTGTTAGGTAGTTTTATTTGTGGGATATTGTGTCCTGATCATCGCCAACATGGATTCTCTATTGGGTTTTGTTCCTATCTACATGGTATGGTTTGAGATCATACTGGGGTCTATGCATGTTGGCCCACATGTACTTCCATATGGTCTATGTTTCTTACCTTGGAGGTAAGTCATTTGGTTGTGGTGCTACATTTCTTTGGATATGGGCTTGGGAGCACATTACAATGTGTAGGCCCATTGGTGCTCAAGATCTTCCAGCGGGGAGACCATATGTATTCATGTATGATGGTGCCATCCTTCAGTTGCATATGGGACACTTGATGTTTTGGCAGAAGTAGCTGGATATGATGCCATAATTTATCTGGAGACCTTACAGAGATTGTCCTGTTTGGGATGGAGAGGATGAGAATTTACCTTTCTGTCATCAGTGGAGGTTCCTAATCGATCATGTCAGTAGGCACATGCATATAATAGATTTCCACAACACTGATAGGGTGTTTCATCAGTTTGGGGAGAGGTAGGATGTTACTGATTCATATGACTATTTTTCTCATAGATCAAGAGATGCTACTCTTTAGGGTGCAGTCATTCCTCTTGATGCAGTTGTTACCGAGTTCTAGGGACTCATGCCTTTTGCATGGACTTGGCAGTCTACTATTATGAATGCTAGTATGTATTCTGATTCTACCCCTACTTGATGTATTTCTCTATTTTGATGTGTCCATACTTAGTTATCTTGTCTGCACTATTTAGATATCTTTATTTTTAATAGTCCTTTATGATGATCATGTATATATTACTGATATCTGAACTTGTTCTGTTGCAAGAACTACTCCCTAATATGATGCATGGTGGTAGGCTACCTATCCAGAGCCACTTAGTGATGTGTCACAACCATTTGTTAGCAAACGGTTGAGGAGGCCACGTCAGAGGTGGGGTCGAGGGAGGGATGGGGGTGGTAGAGATGGAGGTGGTAGGGATGGAGGTAGTAGAGATGGTGGCTGAGATAGAGGATGGGGGAGATATGGGGGTCAAGGTCGAGATGGTGGCCATGGTGATGGTGATGGTGGAGATGATCCTAGTCCTAGAGGTGTTGGTGGGTGGGTGAGGACCAAGGGTGGATGGAGTAGAGGGCAGGTTGGATTAGTTTTTGTCTTCAAGGAGGAGGAAGGTTTAGAGGAGGAGGGTCCTCAATTGGTTTGGAGAGTGCATTGTCACACTTCTAATGTGCTTCCTAAGAGATTGGATGAGAGAGTCATAGCTCAGGATGCAGATGTTGAGATAGCTGATATTGGTCTTGATGATTTTGATGTAGAGGGGTCTAGGCCTAGTGCGTCTATTGGTAGTAGTAGTACAAGCAACAGTACTGGAGATAGTGCTGATAGTGATGATTCTTGGGTTGTGAGTGGGAGGGGAGATGAGGGATTAGGGGATAGGGTAGATGAGGGAGAGATGGATTTGGTTATGGGAGGGGTGGACATAGATCCTTTAGATCTTGAGAGAATGATGTGGTAGGTATCTGATCTTCAAGCTAGACTTGCATCTTCTTTTGCTCGTGCCACTGCTTTAGAGAGTAGGGTTGTAGCACCTAAGGCTAGGGTGACTGTAGCCAAGGTTAGAGAGTGATAGGCTAGATCTGAGGTCCGATCATTTATTGATAGTGTATAGGATGCTTCATATCAGGATGTGTTGGACCAATATTATAGATCTGGGCATCACACCTAGAGAGAGATTGAGTACTGGTGGCACCACTATGAGGGCAATGTTCCTTCAGCTCAGCAGGTTCCAAGTTATATAGCCTCACACCGATCAAGAAAAGCATAGATGTATTAGAGAAATGGTGTTGGTTTTCCTAGTCCATCAAAGAGACCTACATCAGATATGCCACCCCCTTGTCTACCTGGTGGCGAGGGTGGGGGTTTCTCTTGTTGACCTTTGTAGACTTTATTTTTGTATCATGTACCATTTTTGTAGTGAGCTCCATTGATATACTCAGAGGCTTATCGATGATTGTATCTTGACACATTGATATTTATTGATATATATGTTGATCAGTTTCTTTTATCTTGACTTGTGACTGTTCATTGTATTCATATATTTTGATTTATATGAGATGCAAATATTGATTTACTTGCTATATGTATGGTTCTACATGATTGTGTTTAAATGTTGAAATTCTTATGCAATGTGATTCTATTATGTAGAATCTTAGATGGATGATTTAATTTTCCTATGATACTAACATGTATATGAAGGATGGTTTAAATGAAATGCATGTTTATATGAGATGCTTATGGATGCATGTGATATGATTTACCATGTATGCAACTGCTATTTTTTCATTTTTTCAGATGCACTTAAATAGAATGAATGCAATCTATTATGCACAAAATATCTGAGTAATGCATGTATTAGTTAGAAGATAGTTAGTGGAAATGTGTTCTCTGGGACTTGATTTGATAGAGATGGAATGATAGAAAGGATTTTGAATATTTTTTTATATATAAGAATTGATAGAATGGATGAGTGTCCCAAGTCGCTACGGTGTTTCCAATATTTGTCATCATTGCATCTTTTTATGAAATTCTAAAGAGTGTCCAATGCATCCAGATCACATACCATCTAGATACCACCACAACCTTTTGATAACTAGAAGGAATAAAGAGATTTAATAGTAAGAGATCTTAGTGCACCCAAATATTGACAATCTAGGTTCAGCAATGTTCCCCTTTTGAAAAGAAAGAGAGCCAAAAGCACCCAGATATTGACCATCTAGATACCACTTTGCCCTCTAAATAAAATGAACAAAAGAAAAAAGAAAACCAAGATAGAACTCCAACGCACCCAGAGTCCATCTGGATAGCACCATGAGATTTTGATTTTGAAAAGAAAGACCCAAAAAACAAGGATTGAATTCCAATGCACCCAGAGTCCATCTGGATAACACTGTGAACTCTTGATTTTAAGAAGAAAGCCCATAAAAACCAAGATAGAAATCCAATGCACCCAAATTCTATCTGGATACTGCTACGATTCTATTGGTAAATAAACAGGTAGATAATAGAGAAGGAATGTTCAATTCTTTCCCAGGGTTAAGCTCAGATTGTGGACCTGCGCGGCTACCAGATAAGTGACAACACCTACCACATTTATCCTAAATCATCATGGCCCTAGAATCAAAGTGAACATTCAATAGACAACAATCAAAGAAAATAAGTCATGATCCATCATAGCTACTCTCCTCACTTAGTGGATCCTAGAGTAGCATAAGAACATAACTATGAAATATAGACTGACACCTGACCGACTGACTAACTTAGTCAAAATTTTGATTGTTCCTTGATTCATTTTTATTCTCTTGATTGGCTCAACTCTCTTGATAGGCTTGATTGGCTTGATTTTTTTATTGTGTCTAGTCTCAGTTAATAGATGACTCATATAAGACTGACTTGTCTGGTTTTGAGTGTGTCCATTACTATGTAAGATGATTGATATCATTGATATTATTGATTGATTTTGATCATTTTTTGTGGCTGATCAAGCTATGTCAGAAGGGCCCAAGCTGATTTGCAAATCTCATGGTTTTGATGTTTTGATAGATTGGCTTGGTCACCAATTTTCTTGTTGATTGGTTTGATAGATTGATAAAGTTGTGTCATATGGGCCCAATGCTGATTCACAAAGCTCATGGTTGTGACACTAATTGATTTGGCGTGATCACCCTTTTCTTTGTTGATAACCAAGGTTGTTTTATTGCTTGGGATTTTGCAATTTTTTTATTGTTTATTATGAAGATTGATTTTTTCAGGGCATTTTGATCTTTTTAGGATTTTCGATGAGTTTTTTTATTATTTTTAGGGATTTTTTCAGGATATTTAGAATTGCCCCCTAGTCTAGTGGACCATTACTAACCATGGATAAGTGTTGGTGCTCAAAGGATTGTGCTTCTGGAAACAGCTGGGGTAGTCAGTCTTGCATGCAAAGTTTGCACAATATTTTGATCTTTGTCATTGTTGGTGAAGCTGGATTTGAACACTTGGTGCTTGTTGCCAGGTTTTCACCAAGGTAGCTACTCAATAGTGCATTTTTTCCAGGTTTTCACTGAAGAGTGATTCTCTTCATCTTTAATTTTTTTCTTTTTTGATTGATTTTTTTGTTGTCACCAAGGCACTTATTTTCCAAGTTTTCACCAAGGTAACATTTAGTATTTTTTTATATTTTTTTTTGGTATTTTATTGATATGTAGATAGTTTCCTTAACCATTGAGACCTCAAGCGTAGAACCTCTTGAGGTGTATGTTGTTTCTGTATTCATGGAGATGATCTCCTTCTAGTGTTTCTAGTTGGTATTCCCTACTCTGGGTGGAGTTGATAATGACATATGGCCCTAGACAGTTAGGCTCAAACTTCCCTGGTTGTACTCACTCTACTTGGTTCTTCTGATTTTACATCAGGACAAGGTCTCCTACTTTAAAGGTGTGTGGCCTCACTTTCTTACAATAGTTCCTTCTAAGGTGATTATGATAGCCTTGTAAGTGGTTGAATTCATTTTGTCTTCTTTCATCTAGTAGTTCCAGTTCACTTAGCCTTGCTACTTTTTAGTCTTCATCTGAAATCAAGTTTTTCAATGATATCCTTAGGGATGGGATTTCCACTTTGAGGGGTAGGACCGCCTCTGATCCATATACTAGGGAGAAAGGATTGGCTCCTATAGGTGTTATCACACTAGTTTTGTATGCCCATAATGTGGGACTAAGCTATAAATGCCAGTCTTGCCCTGATTTGTTAATTGTTTTCTTCAAGATTTTCAAAATGGTCTTGTTTGTTGCTTCATCCTGGCTATTCCCTTGAGGATAATAGAATGAAGAGAAACATTGTTTGATTTGGAACTGTGCACAAAGATCTTCAACATCTTTTTTTTGGAAAGGTGTACCATGATCTGTCAGGATGGTTTGAGGAATTCCATACTGACAAATGATATAGTTGAGTATGAACATTGAAGTCTGCTTTCCAGTTATGTAGGTTAGGGGAATTGTTTCCACCCATTTAGTGAAGTACTTTGTTTCTACTATGATGTATTTATGACCATTAGATGAAGATGGTGTAATCTTGACCACTAGGTCAAATCCCCACATAGAAAATGGTAATGGTGAAGTGATAGGATTTAGCTCCTGGCCTAGTGCATGGATGGGGTCTCCATGGATTTGACATTGCCTACACCTTTGTACATACTTTTTTTCATCTATCTCTATAGTAGGCCAGTATTATCCCATGCAGATGATCTTCTTAGCTAATTTCTTGCCACCTCTATGGGTTCCACATATTCCTTCGTGTACCTCATACATAGCTCTCTGGGATTCCATTGAAGTGAGACATCATAATAATGTTCCATCTAGAGTTCGTCTATATATAGTAGTTGAGAGGATAGTATACCTAGAGGCTTGGAAGATGAGGGAATTTTTCTGGTTTCTAGACAAGTCAGGAGGTAAGACACTAGTTTTGAGGTAATTATACACGTCATGGTACCATGGGGTTTTAGGAACAATAAGGACACATGTTGATTCTGTGATTGGTGCTTGATGTGATGGCATCATTAGTTTCTCCTCTAGAACTAGAATCTAGTTTCATTTCCTGGCATATTGATTAGGGATGCTATAATAGCCATCATGTCTACAGCTTTGTTTTGAGCCCTCGGTATTTTCTTGAGAAAGATGTATTGGAACTCAACCTTTCCATTTGTTCTCTGTATGATATTAGCTTTTCATCTTTTGTTATGTAGTCATTTTTGAATTGGCTAATGACTAACTGTAAATCTTCGTAGATCTTAAGGTTCTTGATTTCCCATTTAATTGTTTTCTTTATTCTAATGACAAGTGCTTTGTATTCAGCTATGTTGTTTGTGCATGGGAAGTTGAGTCTGAAATATTTTTGAATTGCATCATTATTCGGAGTGATGAGCACTATTATTGCCCCCGCACCATGGTTCATGCATGTGCCATCAAAGTATAGTTTCCATACCTTAATTGCTGGTTATAGTGTCAGAATAGACTCATCTGGAAATTCAGAAATGATAGGCTGATAATCCTGAATAGGTGCCTCTTCTAGTTGATCCCCAATCACTTGCCCTTTGATGGCTTTTCTATCTATGTATTCAATGTCAAACTCACTTAAGATCATTTCCCACTTTGCAAGTCATCCAGTGAGTGTGGCTTTCCTTGGTAGATACTTTAAAGGATCAACATGTGCTATAAACTTTGTTTGGTGACTCAACATGAAATTCCTCAGCTTCTGGGAAGCGAAAACAACTACGTGGAATGATTTTTCAATTGGTGTATAGTTGAGCTCATAGCCTACCAATGTTTTTCTTAGATATTAAATAGCTCTCTCCTTGCCTGTGTCATCATTTTGTGCTAGGAGCATGCCTAATGTTGATTCAGTTTTTGAGATATACAGAAGCAATAGCCTACCGTGGGCCGGTGGCACCAATATGGGAGACTTGAGTAAATAGTCTTTGAATATTTGGAATGCTTGTTCACATTGTTTTGTCCATATAAATTTGATATCCTTGTGTATTAGATATTGGAATGGGTTGCGCTTGCCTGCTAGCTAGGCTATCAAGTGCCTAATAGATTGGAATCTACCTTCTAACCCCCTTATTTTCCTTAGGTTTTTCGGTGGTGGAATATCCAATATTGCTTTGAATTTCTCTAGGTCTACCTCAATGCCTCTATGTGACACTATGAACGCCAATAGCTTCCCTGTTGTGACCCTGAATGCATATTTCTTTGGGTTTAAATAAACCTTATATTCCTAGATTCTGTCAAAGATGGGTCCCAATACTTGTAGATGATCCTTTCTAAGCATTGAATTGACAAGTATGTCATCAACATAGTCCTTCATTGTCTTGTGGATGAGGTCATGAAAGATAGTTGTCATGGCCCTTTGATATGTGGCTACGACCTTTTTTAGACCAAATGGCATGGCATTCCAAAAGTAGGTGCCCTAAGCACATGTGAAAGTTGTTTTGTGTTGGTCCTCTGGCACGATCCTTAGCTGATTATACCCTGAAAATCCATCCATGAGTGACAACATTTGATGTCCTACAATTAGATCTACTACCATATCGATGTTAGGCAAAGGAAAGTAGTCCTTGGGAAAATCTTTGTTGAGATCTTGAAAGTTTGTGCAAATATGGATTTGACCATTGTGCTTGGTAACTAGTACTAGATTAGATATCCAGTCTGCATATGGAATCGATCTTATGAACTTAGCATCTAAGAGGTTTTTCAATTCCACCTTGACTAGTAATGCAACATGGGGATGCATCTTTCTCAGCTTTTGTTTGACGGTTTTGGTGTTGCGTAGCAATGGGAGATGATCTAGCACAAGTTCTGGATCTAATCCTGGCATGTCTAAGTAGGGCCATTCAAAATTGATCTTCCTTTCCTTGAAGAAACTGATGAACTTTTCTCTCTCCTCGAGGGTGAGTGATTTTTCTAAGTAGATGTTCTTCGGGTTCTTGTCATCACCCAAGTTGAATTCTTCTATTTCTTCTGCTAACAATGTCAACTTTTCCTCTGTCAAGGGGAGAAGTTCCTACTTTCCATCTTCTAGAGCCTCAGTGAGGTTTTCACTAGAAGATACATCTTGTTTTGTCTTTTTAACATTTTTTGTGCTAGTAAGCGCCTTTTGGTTTTCACTTACTGACGAATCTTTTTCTTTTTCAATTGTTTTTGATGACTGAAAAGAGGAACTTCCTCCCCAAAGTATGCTAATCTATCGAGGTTGATTGAGAAACCTGCTTTATGGTCTCCTAATGGTATTCCCTCTCTAAGTCCCATGAAGTCTACAATAGCCTCATCATTTTTGAAGGTAGCCATATCAGGCGGTCCTTGTTGATCCCACTCTATCATTTCTAGGTGTAAAAGCATTAGGCCCTCATGGTTGGTTGAATCTTTTTGGTTGAAGGGGACATTAGAGATTGTTCCAACAAATCTAGACTATGATGTGGACACACCACCTAATGAATTTCTATCGATATGTTTATCGATACAGGGTTGGTCGTCTATGGTTAATTGGTCAAAAAAATCATCTAGGTGTATGGTGGTGGTTGACCGAGGGGAAAATTCTGGGATCGAGGGTTCAAAGTCATGAATGGATCTCCACTCATACTCATGGGAGTAATTTTTGCTAGAATTCTCATTGGATGTCTCACTTCCCTTGTTATCATGGAGTGCTTGGTTGAGGGTTAATAGAGATTGAGAGGTTTCCACTTTGGTTGGAAACAACTGTTGAAGTATGTTTCTTATTAAGATGTGTTCTATATTTTTCCCCCAGTGTAACTCTGCTATTTGTTCTTGATCAATGGGTATGTAGTAGATGATAGGGATAGTTCTTTGTTTCCCATAGCCTAACCCTCTCTTGTTTCCCTGGGTTGGTGGGAGAGATAGTTCCATTAAGCCTTGTTGTCTTTCCCCCAGACCAATTGTACCATCATACCAAAATCTTTGCAGCATTGTATAGCTAGTTCCATAGTTTGATATGGGTAGGGGTTGTTGAAGTGTCTCTTGTGGATCTTGGTACAACCATGTATTGATATCTAGATCAAATGGGTTTTCTTCTGCAATGTCTCCCCATCTGACAAAGGTTGTGGGTGGATATTTGAATAGAACAGGCTCTAGGGATGGATGGTTGTGGCATGCCATATGTTCTTGGGATCTGAGGCATGTTTGTGATAGTGAAAGCTTCCTCATAGCTATATTCATCACATCCCTTGTTAGTAATGGATATTTTTCCCACTTTTCTTATGATATCTTTGGGAATTGAATTTGATACAGATGGGATACTTGCCTCTTTGTTCGAGGGAACCTAGTTGTCAGTACTGGTTTGAACCGCATTACAATATTGGAATGGATTTGGATTCCCCTCAATGATGATTTCTTCCCCCTATTATGGGAACTTGATGCATTGATAATATGCTGAGGGTAAAACTTTCATCTCATGTATCCATGGTCTCCCTAGTAACATGTTGTATCCCAACTCTAGGTCAAAGATTTGGAAGGGAGTGTTCTTGAAAACTGGACCAATCTGAATAGGTAGAATGATAATACCTTTGGAGGATATTTCCTCTTCATTGTAGGCTCTGATATTGATCCTCCTTGTTACATCAATACTGGACTCTGAGTAGCCTAATTTCCTGATTAACTTTAAAGTATAAATGTTTAATCTAGCCCCACCATCAACAAGGACTCTATGGATCATGCTTTTGTGGACCTGGACAACCAAGTGCAAGGGATCATTATGCAAGGGTTTGTGTGGTAGCATGTCGCAGTTTGTGAATGTTGCATGATTTTTGGATGCTATATGGTTAACCATCATTTGGAAGCTCTCAGGGGTTATGTGCCTTGGGACAAATTCTTTCTGAAGGGATTGGTCAAGTGCTTGTTTATGCTATGGAGATATGTGCGAGAGTTCAAACATGGAGATTTAGGCAAGTGTGCACTTTAGCTGATCCACTAGGCTTGTCTATGGAACTGAGGTTGCTTAAGGGTTGACTAGTGTAGCAGATGAGGAAGGTGCTCCTTGGAAGACAACTCTTGTATGACTCATGGTTACAACACATTTATTACCTTTCTCTCTAATAGTGATCGTAGCCACACGGCTATCTAAAGGATTTAGGCAATTGATAGTGTTATCACTATTGGCATAAGTGTAGTTGACCTATTTTGACTATCCACCAGACCCAGAGAGTTTCCCTTTATTGTGATCATGAAATGTGTCATTGAATATCATATGAATATTTATTCCTTTGGTTTGGGTATTTGTTACATCGATAACCCCTATGTCAATAAGATCTTGGATAGCGTGTATCAATCTGTAACAGTTGGGTGTTTTGTGTCCCTTCACCTGATGAATCTTGCAGAAATCATTGGCATTGTACCACCTTGGTTTGATTGTACCATGCTCAAATTTATTATTTTCTGCAAGAGCTATATTGTTGGATTGTATCAGCTTTCGTGAAGCTGATTCTATCGACTCTCCTAATGGTGTGAAGTCTCATTGTTGGAACTGAAACCATGGTTCATGTTGAGCCTTTTGTTTATTTTTTGACACAATGACCACTTAGACAGGGGGAGGTTGAGTTTGAGTGTATGCTTGTGGAGTGGGAACCATAGTTTGTTGGTTGGCCATAGGCGCACCTTGCAGTGACACTTTGGGTTCTATGTAGTTGACTATTTTTACATCATTGACACCATCACTGATGAGATTTTTGTTTTTATTCCACCACTTAGCTTTATTCGTTGCACTCTTTTTTGTAGTGGTTTGGGTACGATCTACAAGGACACATCATTTGACCAAGTTTTGCTGACAAAAAAATCATCATTCGATGAGTTGTGTAAAGTTTGGAGCTACTTGCAATTCTATTGTAAATGACATGTCTGGAATTAGATTGTCAACAGACATGACTATTAGGTCTTTCTCAGGTACATCATATGTTATTCTATTTGCAGTATTCCTCCATATCTATAGGAATTTTACAAAAGACTCCATCTTTTTTTTTGATATCGCAAAGGTTCTTGATGCTAAATGTGTGCTCGATATTATGATGGAAGTGAGTATTGAATTTTTTGGCCAATTCACCCCAAGATAGAATTCCATAAGTTAAATGTGAGAATCATTCCATTGCTGGTCTGGCTAAGCTTTGTGGGAATAGTCGCATTAAGTATGTCTCATCATGTACAACTTCGACGCAACTAGCAAAGAATTGTCAAATATGCTCAATAGGGTTGGTATCACCCCTATATTTGTCAAATTGCGGTACCAAGAAGTGAGTTGGGAATGGAGACATGTGAAGAGAGTGATTAAAGGGATATGGGTACAAATCATCTACAGTATAGAATTTAGTTTGCCCTTGATTTTGCATATCCATGATTTGGGTTTGAAGGTTCTACACTTGTTGGATCAGCATGTCTATTTGAGACTGAGGATAATTTGTGACAATGTACCTCAGTGCTGTAATAGGTATGAGGTTGTGCCTATGTGTCCCTTGAGTAGGAACATAGGACCTCATCCTTGGGTCTTGATATTGATTTCCCAACACATGATTTTGAAATGGGGGCACGTGAGTGGCCCAAGGTTGGTTATGCTTTCTTTGTTGTTGGGGTTGGGGTTACTGTTGCTGCTAAAGTTGTGGTTGTAGCTACTGGATTTGAGGTTGTTTCTACTAAAGCTAGGGTTGCTATTGTTGGGGTTTAGGTTGTTGTATCTAAATCTTGGGTTGTTGTTGCTCGGGTTGAGGTTGTTGCCGCTGAAGCTAGAGTTGTTGCTGCTGAAGCAAGGCTTGCTACTACTAGGGTTGAGATTGTTGTTGTTGAAGCTAGGGTTGTTATTGTTGGGGTTGAGGTTGTTGTTGCTAAAGCTGGGGTTTTTGCTGCTAGGGTTGAGGTTGTTGCTACTAAATATGGGGTTGTTGCTGCTGGGGTTGAGCTTGTTGTTGCTGAAGCTGGGGTTGCTACTATTGGAGTTGAGTTTGTTGTTGCTAAAGTTGGGGTTGTTGCTGCTAAGGTTGAGGTTGTTGCTACTGAAGCTGGGGTTGAGGCTATTACTGGGTGAGAAAAGGCATAGCCTTGGGTGGGCATTGACTAAATGTCAGACTGACTGAGATGGATCCCTGTGGGAATGATGTGTTGACCCTAAGGCTAGTAGGGATTGAATGCAATAGTGGCATAGTTGCAAAAAGGTTGCTTCTTGTTGGTGGGATTGATGGAATAACAAGAGAGATTGATTGGCCAGGCCATAAGGTCAAGGGTTGAGGCATACTAGTGACTGTGGGTGCACTTCACTGGGAGCATTTCATGCTTTTCATGGAAGACATGCTTGCTTGGTTTGTGAAATTGATTTTATTGGACATAGATCATGTTGTTGTCGTTGCTGTCAAGGATGGGAAGATTTTAGAAACCACAGGTAGTGTTTGAGAGGGTTGAGTAATGTTTTAACCTGTGAGAGGGTTTCTGGGCCATATGGTCAACACACTAAATTCAACAGGCAGTTTGACTCCCTTCTTTATCAACATGGATAAAAAACATTTGGGGTTCCTCTCTACAAAAGTGTCAACCACTTGCGCAGAATGGGCGTCTTCCTCTATATCTTTGAGCTCCTCTTTTGTGATATTTTGGAATAAGGCTAACCCATGGGGATTCTCAAAAAGAGCAGGACTGGTATTCTTAAAAGGATTATCCTCTCACTTTGTTTCCCAAGAGGGGAATCTGTTGATGTATGAGTCATCTAGTTGAGTTCTAGCCTTTGACCTTGTGTAAGGCCCACCATGAGGTTTTTGAGACATAGTGTGGTATAGATTTTGTGACTAAAACAAGTGATATAAAGAAAATAGAAAAGGATAAGCTTTCTAAGAGAGTTTGAGTTATGTTTGGACAAGGGTAATTCTAAGGATAGATGTTGATTTATCTTGATCTCAAATTTTGGATGATGTAAGAATAAGATTTGTTAACCTTTGCCTAGGACAAAGTCACTAATAGAGATAATGGGATCAAGATATTTCAAGTCTGAACTTTCAAACTAACAATTCTTGGATGATAATTGTGCTTTCAAAGAATGGATGATTTATAAAGTTTAGACATTCAAACAATGTGCTTCACATTTTTTTGGGATAGACACTAGTCTTGGACACAAAAGGGAGAGTATTTTCAAGGTTTTTAGGTTAAAAAAAGTGAAAAATTTCTCTAGTTGATTGCGGCAAAACTCCACCGATTAAGGTAAAGTGACTGGTTAATTGTGGTAATCTATCACCAATTGTAGTAATAAATAGGTTCAATGTGGCAACGAAAAGGATGATTGCGACAAATCTTCAACAATTGTGGAAAAATGTGGGCAATTGCAGTAAAGTGGAAACAGTCTAAAAAAGACTCAAGAATAGGCCTCACTGTCTGACAATTTTGATTTTATGGAAAAAGATTTCTATTTTGAAAGATAGTTGATGTTGACAACCCTACTCTTTAAGACACTTGACTCATTTTTGACAATTTTGATGTTTGTTTTGCATTTTGGAAACTGATCAAAGAACAAGTACAACATACACTATGTTTTGAAGAATGAAGACTGACATGGGTGTGTTCAACAACTTTTTCAAGTTGTAAGGTTATCACGAGGTCTCAACAATGAACACTTAGATTAATCTAGGTTAATGGCTTCATAATACAATATTATAGGCCCAAAGCTTGAATGTTTGTTAGCTCACACAACAATCATCACACTACTAGGACATGAAGGTCCACGATGTAGGCGCCTGTGTTTTTTTCCATTTCCAGGTGTTGTTGCCATATAGTGAAGATCTCTTTCACTACACAAATACCTTGGGACACATATATTGAGAATTTTGGGGGGAAAATTTGCAACCCCTTGCGCTATAATAAGGTATGTGTTCGAAAGTAAAATGGGTTGACCTCTAATTAATAGGTTCTAGAAGGGTCTACGACATCTATCCAATCAGTTTGTATGTGTGTGACTTACTTAAGAGCCTAGTTGACCATGATGGCTCCTTAGGGATATTCACCCAATCTAGACCATCATCAAAATACCTCACCGAAGCTTGGGTAGATATAAAATGGAAATTCAGTTCGCATCTTGTTTATATATCAATCAAAAGGATTACCAGTTTAAGGTCATTCTTTGAGGAAGAAGCACATTCCCTGGATAGGCCTTTCTAAAATAGTATAAAGGTGTTTAATCTAACAGATTGTGCAAGTGCACCCAAACCTCAAGACACAAGGTTAATTGCTTAAACCCCAAATTTTGATATGTGAACTAAGGTACACTACCATACAAGCACAAGTGTTTAGTTTTAGGCCCAAAAGTAGGTGTTGATTGCTTGTTCAATTTTAATGTACTAAATTGAGATATTTTTTTCCTTTTATCAATTTTAATCCTCATGTCAATTTTAAGCACCAAATTTCAAAGTGTGATATGTGAGATGTTTAACAAACATTGTTCCTTTTAAGCACCAAAGTACAAGAGAATGAATTTTAATTTGTATTGTTAACTTGTCTTCTTGATTTGAACCTATCAAAGAAAGTGTTGAGTATCTCAAGAAATGAAAGATTTTCAATCCAAAATAGAAGAATATCTGGAAACTATGGGATTATTAAGATTGATGAGATTAATAATGACTTTACACTTGCAAATCACTTGATTGAATCCAAGTACCTTGTGTATGCTTTGCTTTGATCTTCAGCTGCGATTGGGAGAATAGCCCTTTGTTGTGATTGATAGTTGGTGGTTCTCCTTATTGAAGCTCTTAATGATCTATCACTTGGGATGCATTTGATTACCTTCTTTTACATTCACCATTAGTCAACCCTGAACAAAAACCAAGAAAAATAGCCTAAAATGTGATTTTTATGTCAATTATAGCATTGTTTGCTCAATTGTGGCAACATTCGGTCAATTGTGGTAGAATGTTGTCAATTGCGACAAAAAACTTTGATCTACGAAAAACTATTGACTTTTGCAGCATGGATCGGTCAATTGTGGTAAAGCACAGGCAATTGTAGTAAAGTACAAGCAATTGCAGTAAAGCACAGGCAATTGCGGCACTATACCAGAAGAAAGAAAGACAGAAGATGACATAATAGTAATGTGAAAGCTTGAAATCAATTACGGTATTAAACCAGTCAATTATGACAATATGTAGTCAATTGCGGTAAACTATTGGCAATTGCAAAATTACATGATTATCAAGAAAATGATGAAAAATAGGGTCTGCAACCATACGGCCGAGGCCAAAGAGTTATGTCTGTCATCTGCAAGTGATATTTGTTTTGTTTTTCTCATGTCAGGTTCACCAAAATGTATGTGTATCAGATTCATGGTTCCTTCACTTTCCAACAACGAGGGTTAGTAGCACCGATTTTGCAATCAGGGAAATTAAATACACAAAAGCTACTAATAATGAAACTTAACTATGTAACCAATAAAATGTACAAGCAAAGAAATGAAAACAAATGAATTCAAACCCCAAAGTGCTTGAATCATCTATTGTCTCTCTCTACTCCTTCTGAAATGTTGTTTTTGATGCTCAGTATTGGTGTGGGCAGTGTCTATCACTTGAGAGTGTCAAGAATGTACTATTGAAATGAGTGATCACAAGATGGTTTGAATGCTAGAACAAATCTAACAGAGTAATGGTGCATGAGAGGTTGAAATCTTGGATCCTTCAAATGGTTATCAAGGGTTTGTAATATAGGAATTGAGAATGATATGAATGGTTGAGATCAATCCTAGAGATAGGAGGATGAATGGTTGAGACTGAAGGGAACTAGAGAAGCCATTAGTAATCTCCACCTCTTCAATTGGTAAAGAGGAGATAGAGTTTGGTTAACTGAGGAGCTAATTGTGAGTTACCTTTTAGAACTGAAGAGGTGGGTGGAGTTATCCATGTGAATTGGAGAGATGGGTGGAGTTATCCATGTGAACTGGAGAGATGGGTGGAGCAACCCATGTGATCTGATTAAGGATTATCTCTTTGAAAATAAATAAATATTTAATTTGTTTATGTAATTAAGGTTTTCAACATGTGAGATAATTGAAATCTTTTTGAGTTAGAATTGCTTTAATGAATAAAATTAAATTAATTTAATTGGAAGAATTTAATTAGTAAGTTTAAATATTTCAATTTAAACTATAGGAAATTGAATTTAATTAATTAATTAATGGTAATTAATCAATTAAGGTTAATTAATTAAACAAAATTAATTATTTAATTAATTTTAGGAATTTTGATTAAATGATTTAGGGAATGAATTTAGAAGAAAATAGATGATTAATTAACGATTAAAAAACCATTAATTAATAGATGAAAATTAGTGTTTTTAATGTAAAGTCACAATCCTATCCTTTTTAGGGTGTCTACAAATAGTCATTCTATAAGAATGATGCATGGTTAGATATAGTTGAATTTTGTGTAAGAAACAAACATTTATAAGTGTCTGCATAATTAATATTGTAGTCATATGATATTTGACTTTATTACCATGGATATGTGGCACTGGTCCTTACTGTTCAAGCTTTCAGTAAGTTAAAACTTATGAAAACCAAGTAATTTTTTGCTTGTGAATGTAAAAACATAGTTAAGCCCCACCTCTCAACTGAATTCATTAGGATGTTCAGAATAGAGGTAAATTTTATTCTTGTATTGAATTTTTTACCTGATCGAAGCTCTTGAAGTGTTATGTTTTAAGGGTTAGCATTTGTTGGTTGACCGACCCCCTTTGTTAAATTTTACATCGTTTGTTAATTTCCCCTTTTATGGTCGATGATTTCATTTTTTAATATCTTGTGGCCATGTATTTCCTAAGTCCTTTTGTCTAATTTTTTTCCCCTTGCATGAAAAATAAACCCATTTATAAATGCACGTGTGTAACTCAATGGTTAAGAGGTTTATTTTTTCTCTTGTCTCCCCATGTTACCGAGATGCGTCATGTCATTTGATTTAATATGCGATGGCGCATTGAGAGCTCCCTTGGGTCTCAGCGCATTACCGAGAGATTTTTTTGTGCTTAGGTGTTTTTTGTGATGTGGAAAGAGGTGGCACGGTGGGAGTTCATTTCTCCTTTGTCATGTCATCAAATGGTGATGTGGACAGAAAGTTAGATGAAAGGTGGATGGCTTGTTAGCTGAGATTAAATGTTGAATCAGTGGTGATATTACAATAAAATCACAAGGTGAAAATATTTATTGAGGTTTGGGGAAGGATTTTTAATCTTTCCAATTATCGTTGATTTCTTTGTATCGATGGCTGTGAATTAAAATCAAGTTGCTTCCCATTCCAGCTTTAAATACTCATGCATGTCGATTTGATGGTTCAACATTAATCATGCTTTATTTTCATTTCATAAAGCCGAGAAGAATTATAGAATAGAGAAATAATTGTGTGAGTTCAAGTAGCCATTTTTAGCATTCAACGCATAGGCCTAACCCATCAAATTCACAAACAGTAAGTTAACCCTTGGTTAAGCACCTTCCCTTATCAACAAATTTCTTAAAGAGGTGTGAATTCTTAGAAGAAATTGTACTGTAATTGAATTTTTAGAACTAGGTTTCTCTTCTAAGTTTAGCACCTTGCCTTCTTTGCAAATTTCTTAAAGAGATGTGAATTCTTAGAAGAAATTTTAGTATAATATAATTCTTATAAATAGGCTTCTAATCTTGTAATTTTAGTGCCTTGCCTTCTCTACAAATTTCTTAAAGAAGTGTGAATTATTAGAAGAAATTATAGTATAATTGAATTGTTTTTTTAGATGAAAGTGGACTAGCCACTATATATATTATTTATAAATAATAAAACTGATTCAAGAGCATATAATTGGATTGTTAGAACGAGGTTTCTCTTGTAATTTTAGCACCTTTCCTTATCTATAAATTTCTTAAAGGAGTGTAAATTATTACAAGAAATTATACTCTAATTGAATTGTTAGAACTAGGTTTCTATTGTAATTTTAGCACCTTGCCTTCTCTGCAAACTTCTTAAAGAAGTGTGAATTCTTAGAAGAAATTGTAATTTAATTAAATTTTTAGAACTAGGTTTCTCTTGTTAAAGAATATTTCTATGAAATCATATTCTACTAGACACATCCATGGTGGAATATTTTTTACTATCAATCCCACTGGCCAAACACTATAATTTGAGCTTAGGAAAGAGAATGGGCACACTCCATCAATTGCAGAACAAAACCTGATACTACGAGGTTCATCTTTGAATTTTCTTCGTCATTTTTCCTTTGTGTGTTTTATTTATTTTAAGTCAGCTAGAATTGGCATGAATCCATATTTACTCATGTTCTTTGCATGTCAGTCCATGAATTGTGCAAGTGACATGCAATGAAACATTTGTTGAAGTCTAGGTATAATGGGCATGTGACGTAAAACCGTCTTTGGAACTATAGGACCTTGTACATATATATGATATCTCTTCTCTTTGCATATAAATCATTCTACCTTGTTTTGATTATTACCTCTATATAAAATTCAATCATTTAGACATGAATAAATTTTCTTATATTCAATCCCCTACTCCACCAATAATAGATGCGCCTCTCTAAAAGTTGATGGCAACACATTCTCTTCAGGGAATATTTTAGTTTTTAGTGTCCTGTAAGATTACTAGAGATTCAATCAATTGAATGTCTAACTTATGAAGGACATGATTGATATGTCAATCTATACTATGATTTTTTTATATAAAATATATGGTTTAAAAATCCCCTAAAATAATTATAAACAAATTTAATGATGAATGTTTTGGTGCTCAAAAATGCTAGACCATTTTTGGCCAACTAATAGGAACACACTAGTGCCTCTACAATTTTGGCTTGATTGAGCCATGGATGGTAGGCCTGAATTCATAAGTGCCCTATGTTGTACAAACACATGCACAAACAAACGTTCCTTCCAAAGGGGTAAACAATCCTTGGAGGAAAAATAATACTAACTCCTAAATAGTTGTATTAAGTATGAAATCTAAACTAAGATTTGCACTACTACTAAAACCTAATTTGAATGCTTTATAAAGAAGAAATCAAAATTAAAATGTAAACTACAAGATAGAACCAAATAATAATTTCAAACGAAATGAGATCAGTGATTTCATACAAATTTGGTTATAGAGTCAATTACTTTCAATCCTACGTATAGTCAGAGACAGCTTTAAGGGAACTTACTCCTATAAAGCAAGACTATCGTCCTACAGGCTTCCGTTGAATCACAATTCAAAATAATTCATACAATTAATCCTATTGATTTTAACCCAAATTAAGAGGTCAAAAGGAACAACGGTAGGTTCTGAGACCATACAACTGCTATTCAAATTGCATAAATTAACTTTGAACAAATAAATCAAGGAATAGAACATTGTAGAACACCCTGATACATAGAGTATCTGAAAAACTAACTGAAAACAAATAACATATAACCTCAAATAAGCATAAAATAACTTATCTCATATGACATTTGAAAATTGTTATATGATGGTTCAAAATCCATAGTTGTCGAAGTTTTCATCCTCTTGTCATGTTATTTTTTGATTTTAGATGATTCAATATTTATATCTATTTCAAAGGTTCCCTGTGAAAGGACATAACCTTTCATAAATACCTAATCCCTAAAACTAACCCTAAATAATTTACAACAAATCAACCATATAAATGTTTTGAGGGAAAACATTTCCCATATTACAAATAATATTTATCACATCTTTGGATAATTTACTTTGGTTATCATCATATGTTTATCATATGAAACTCCGACACACCAAATCCACAATTAGATAGTCTTTAATAAATTTTAATTTAGGGCTTATCATAATTAATAACATTTTCAAATCTAAAATGATCCCCATATTAAAATTTATTAATTTTATTAATATATCAAAATAGATTATCAAGAGGGAAATAATATAAAAAATATACATAGCAATGTATATGAATCTTCCTTTGATAAAATAAGAAAAGTACCAAAAAGATTTAAACATTTAATCAAAGGCATTGTTGTTAAATTATCAAAGTACAAAAAATCCAATTAGTACGACAAAACCTGAAATCTATTAATTGGAAAATAATTTTAAAATTTAATTGAGAGCTTTACTTTCAAATATTAAACATAATGTATTTCCTTTTCAGAATATCTTTTCCAAAATATGAAACAATATCAATTTCATATAAATATATTTTTAGAATCTAGGGTGCAATAATTGTAAATATCATAACTCACCCTAGAAAATAAAAGGGGAATACTTACCCTAAAATGATATTTTAAAATAATTTACATAGGGTAAATTAAAATAAGACCTAAAAAGGATTACATTAGTGAAAACCTAAATCTCATCAAAATGTAAAAACTTTTCAAACACATAATATAAAAGAAATTTAATTACATTTTCTTACCCTAATAATTTAGTTTTAAAATTACTAAAGGGTGGAGAATAATCTTAAATCTATCCTTATTCTTCTACCCATATTCCCAAGGAATACAATAGGACAATCGGTTAGGGTAGG
>MU224035.1:951114-961946 GCA_018584345.1 Thuja plicata
TAAGACCCTCTATAGAGATCTCTCCTCCTTGAAGTATCTCTCCCTCTTGATATTCATCAAACACCACTTGATCATGCCCATCCTGATGACTATAATTTAAATTATTCTTTTGCACATACTTTTGATATTCAGTATCCAACAAATCCAAAATTTATTCCTTACTGAGAAGATTCTCCTCCTGATCATGATTTTCATTTCTTTCCACACAAATCTGATCCAGTGTAGATGCTTCTTCAATCTGTTCCAAACTTTCTTCTTTATCTACATATGGAATTCCATTAGGGTTTTGTTTCACTTCTATGTATTTTTCTTTGCATTCCTCATCTCCTTTTAATATAAGCACAAGGATCTTTATAGAAGGATCATCTGGTGTGATTCCCAACTCACGCATTTTATTTATTAATTCTTTGCGCAGAGGCATAATGTCTGAAGGTATTTTTTGATAAATTTTCACCATCCTTATCAACAAATGTGTTGAAGATTCACCTTCATATCTTTCCAAACTGAAAATTTTATCCAAGTAAGACACGTAGGGTTCTTCTTCCATAATACAATTATGATTTTCATCTTGTTCATAACACATGTTATCTTCTTCTTTACTTGCACCATGAAATTCATATAGGAACCATTGTTCAAATTCTCTCCACGTTGATATGCTCTGTGCAGGTAGTGATTCATATTCTTCTCTCGTATTATTTTTTAATGACCAGGCAAATAATTTCATGGCATCACCCTTGGCATCAATTTCATAATCATCAAGGAGCATATGAAAAACATCTAAATGATCAAGAGCTGGTTCATCTCCATAAAATTCAGGCACCTTCTGTGCAAGATTTGATAAATTAGTACTACATTGAAATTTTTTGAGATCCAAAGGCTCAGTGGGAATAAAAAATCTTCTGAAAATCTTCTTAAACATCATGTAATAAAGCTTCTATAACTAACTAAAGGCCAAATATTCATTCCTTCCAGGTTCTGTCCCTCAATGGAGAAATTGAAAACTTCTGACACATGGTGTTGCCACCTCAAATGCCTTGAGAAATTTTTTTTCTTGCTAGTCCTCAGTAGAAATCCAAAAATTATATATAGAGTCGCCACCTTCCTCATAAGAAGGATAAAATCATACAACTAATTCTGAGTTCTGTCTTTAGTAGAGTCTGAAAAAACTGTCACAATTCACTATCTTGACCAGAAATTCTAAAAATATCTTTTACAGATATTGGTCCCCAATAGAGTCACAAATATGTTGGTGCTCAAAAACACTGGACCATTTTTGGCCAACTGACAGACACACACTAGTGCCTCTACAATTCTGGATTGATTGAGCCAAGGCTGGTAGGCCTGAATTCATAAGTGCCCTATGCTACACAAATGCATGCACATAAAAACATTCCTTCCAAAGGGGTAAACAATCCTTGGAGGAAAAATAATACTAACTCCTAAATAGTTGTATTAAGTATGAAATCTAAGCTAAGATTTGCACTACTACTAAAACCTAATTTGAATTCTTTATAAAGAAGAAATCAGAATTAAAATGTAAACTACAAGATAGGACCAAATAACAATTTCAAACGAAATGAGATCAGTGCTTTAATACAAATTTGGGTATAGAGTCAATTACTTTCAATCCTACGTATAGTCAGAGATAGCTTTAAGGGAACTTACTCCTATAAAGCAAGACTATCGTCCTACAGGCTTCCGTTGAATCATAATTCAAAATAATTCATACAATTAATCCTATCAATTTTAACCCAAATTAAGAGGCTGAAAGGAACAACAGTAGGTTCTCAGACCATACAACTACTATTTGAATTGCATAAATTAACTTTGAACAAATAAATCAAGGAATAAAACACTGTAGAACACCCTGATCCACAGAGTATCTAAAAAACTAACTGAAAACAAATAACATATAACCTCAAATAAGCATAAAACAACTTATCTCATATGACATTTGAAATTTTTTATATGATGGTTCAAAATCCATAGTTTCCGGAGTTTTCCTCCTCTTGTCGTGTTATTTTTTTTATTTTAGATGATTCAATATTTATATCTATTTCAAAGGTTCCCTGTGAAAGGACATACCCTTTCATAAATACCTAATCCCTAAAACTAACCCTAAATAATTTACAACAAATCAACCATATAAATTTTTTGAGGGAAAACATTTCCCATATTACAAATAATATTTATCACATCTTTGGATAATTTACTTTGGTTATCATCATCTATTTATCATATGAAACTCCTGCACACCAAATCCACAATTAGATAGTCTTTAATAAATTTTAATTTAGGGCTTACCATAATTAATAACATTTTCAAATCTAAAATGATCCCCATATTAAAAATTATTAATTTTAATAATATATCAAAATAGATTATCAAGAGGGACATTATATAAAAAATATACATAACAATTTATATAAATCTTCCTTTGATAAAATAAGAAAAGTACCAAAATGATTTAAACATTCAAAGGCATCCTTGTTAAATTATCAAAGTACAAAAAATCCAATTAGTATGAAATCTATTAATTGTAAAATAATTTTAAAATTTAATTTAGAGTTTAACTTTCAAATATTAAACATAATGTATTTCCTTTTCATAATATCTTTTCCAAAATATGAAACAATATCAATTTCATATAAATATATTTTTAGAATCTAGGGTGCAATAATTGTAGATATCATAACTCACCCTAGAAAATAAAAGGGGAATACTTACCCTAAAATGATATTTTAAAATAATTTACATAGGGTAAATCAAAATAAGACCTAAAAAGGATTACATTAGTGAAAACCTAAATCTCATCAAAATGTAAAAACTTTTCAAACACATATTATAAAAGAAATTCAATTACATTTTCTTACCCTGATAATTTATTTTTAAAATTACTAAAGGGTGGAGAATAATCTTAAATCTATCCTTATTCTTCTACCTAGATTCCCAAGGAATATAATAGGACAATCGGTTAGGGTAGGATGGGTAGTTAGGATAGGAAAAAGGGTGGGTCGAGAGGTTGAGTGTTCAACTCCCGATCCCCACTCTTTTTCTTGAAATTAATTTTGTAAATAATATACATGCAAAGAATATTCATATTTGAAAATTAAATTTTTTTTGATAAGATATACTCCCTGTATGAGAATTTTGTCTTGATTTTCTCACCTACACCTATCAATGTAAATAAATTAATTCCACTTTCAAAGCCTCTTAAAGGATAACAATAGGCTAACTGGTTAGAGGGTAGAAGGGTAGTAGGTAGGAAAAAGGGATGGCTTGAGAGGTCGAGTGTTCAACTCCCGATCACCACCCTTTTACCCTATGTACATATTTTCTCTCTTCAATTGATTTTATCTCAAAAATATTTGTGCATTCAACCTTTTAAAACATAATATTAAAACCTTTTCTTACGAATATGAAAACAAGATAATAATGATTATTTAGGCCCTTTTAACTATTTAATTAAATTTCAAAATAGGGAAATATTTATGAAAATGAAAATAAATTTTATACTTCCATTACATTTGACATATTTAGGCCCTGAATTTTTAGGTGCCAACAAAATGTTGACAAGTTATGCACACCAATTGACAATGCAAAGTAATAAATTGATTTCAAATCACTTCAGTATGGTAGTGGATTCTTTGTCTCACCAACCAAATAGTGACTTGATTTATAATAATATTAATGTGCATGCCAGTTTTGAGGTTCTACTTTCACCCAATTTGAGCAGAGGTATTTTTGCTACTTAGTTGATGCATTCTTTGAGGTTTTTATCATCAACATAAGGTTGGTGATTATTACCCCACTATCATCATTATTGTCAACCATATGATCATTATTTTTATCATTGTTTCCATCCCCAAAGAAACTTGTAAGCATTTCATTCAATCCTTCTTCATGCACTGCATTTTCACTATGATCATCATCATCATTCAGGCTAGGTGGTATGTCATCAGTGTATGTGTATCTCATCAGATCCTCAAATTTATTAGCTGGCAAAATTCTCTTTAATGTTTCTCTTCCCACCCTAGTATGATTAAATTTAAAGGATGGTTTGGATTATCTTGTCCAAATCTTAATAACCCAGTTGGATCATGGGTATTAGTATGTGTTTCATTAACATCTTCTACTTATAAAAAAATGCAAGCATTATTTAATGTTTGAGAATAATTGAATAAATCATTATAAATGTATTAATTTCAAACAAATATAATCAAATAGGCTTTAAAAAATTAAAATATGAATTATATGAACATATATACATCAATTGAATAGTCCATGAGTTGGGCAAATGACTCTTAATAACAGGCTTGCATGATGTTAATTTATTATGGGAAGGATTATGACAAAATTGAGTGGGATTTTATCTTCATGATGTTGGATAGACTGGGGTTCCCTGTCAAGAAGCCTAATGGTGAACTCAATATTTGTCCACTTTGAAAAATTCCTAATACTTTCATGCATCTTTTCTTTGACTCTCTGGTTGCCAAAGAGACATGGGGAATGTTTGGATTATCTGTGCATAATAATTTCTTTGTATATGAAGTTGTGCTTGGTAATATTTTGGGCCTAAAAAGAGAATTTAATACCTTCTTTTCTATTTAATCAGTTGATATCTTGTGGTATATATGGAAAATTAGGAATAAAAATATTTTTAATGGTGTTTGTGGATCTCTTACTTAGTCTTTGAGGAGACTGGCATTCTTTGATATTGATTTTTATGTCACCATCACACTAAGAATTTCCAGGAGAAAATTTGAGAGATTGTAGCAGGTGTTGGAAATATATTATAGGCTAGGTGACTGAGAGGGGGGTGAAATAGGAACTAATAAAACTTCTTTCCTTTTATCCTTTATTAGATCAACTAATATAATTACATGCATGAAACAAAAAAGTAATAAACATTCATAAAACTTGACACAAGATATGGTGACCCAGAAACCTTCCAAATAGAAAGTAAAAATGGGGTGGGGATGATACCCACAAGTTTTAAAAATGCAGTAATAAAGTTGGCCGATTAAGGCTTACAATTGATCACTTTTGATGATCTACCCTGTTAGGAGCAATAAGGACTATTAATTCCACCTTGTGAAAGTATTTGTACAATACAATTAAGTATGCACTCTATTAGGATATTTCTGAAAGGCTATTAGGTCCACCCTATTAAAGGATTTGGCTGATGCACCTGTTAGGATGAATCAGTGAATGATCTGTTATGCAACTCTGATTTGTTGAATAAGATCCTTTGATGTAATTCTGATCACTTGAATGTGATAGATGAGTCTCTGTTATTCCTTTATATTGTTGTATCCTTTTAATCAACCTGCCTCTTCATACTCACATCTATGCATGTATTAAATGTAATTACAATGATATGGATGATAGCTTGATAAAAAAAAAGTGTCTCGCATATATACCTATCTAGATTGATTACCTCTTCAAGTTGTCTATAATCATATAAATTGGCTTCAAACAATATTCACCAAGTTGTCTCAATTTTGATACTCGGGTCCAGTAATCCACTCGGGTGATATACTGACACTCGGGTGACATAGTAAACTTGGCAACTCTAGCACTCAAGTGACACTGGGTGCTTGGTCCAAATTAATCACTTGGAGATGGTATACAACTCAGGTAACACTGATGACTCAGTCCACACTTCTTGGAACTAACTGTAACTTGGTAGATAGTGTCAACTCGATTGACACACTAACTGCTTGGCTCGGGTAACACTTCAAGTTGCTCAAGAAACACTACATAACCATATGAATGAATAAGTGTTTTGACACTAATTGACAATATGTCTTGTCATAAGGTCTAAAATCTCCCCCTTTTTCATTAGTGACAAAAACACTTATCATACCAAAAACTCTAAAAATGATTAGTCAAAACTCCCCCTTTCCATGTGCTTGGGTTCTAGCTCGGTTTTGACTACTGCTCTACAAATCGGTTACAACTGACTCTATTTTTAATTTTTCAAAACTATTTTTGTAAGTCTGTTCTATATATCTTCCTCTTCTCTATATATGTATTTCCATAGACACCCACACATATTGTTAGGAATAATAGTCCATAAGACAACTGAGAGGGGGGTGAATCAGTTGTGATATAGATTTTTCAACTTTATACTTTATAAACCAAATCTTCAAATGTAAATGATAACATAGTAATAGACAACACCAAAACACAAGATTTTTTGTTGAGGAAACCCTGTTAAAGGTAAAACTCTAGTGGGAATTAACACCCACAAATAATGCACTGAGCGTATAGTATCCCTGTTAGAAGATATTAGCCTTGTTAGGAGCTTGTCACAACATTACAGTACACATTCCCTGTTAGGATTCAAAGGAAATAGTAGGCTCACTTCCAAGGCACACTTCCCAAATAATTTTAAAGCCACCCTCAAGGATTTACAATCCACACAAGTGTATAAAGAAAATACATAATCATAGAACTATTTGCTAGCAACTGTCTTTGCTTGAATAGTTCCAATGAAGTATCAACTCTGCTTGCATCCAGCAGTCAACAAGCTTCACAACTTTCACACATTCCTTATCTTCTTTTATCTTTTACACTTCTCCACAAGAATTTATCTTTCATATATACCCTTACACAATAACTTATTAGGTCAGCTAGTTAATCTTTCCGAATACATAATTACTTAGGTTGGCCAATTAAGGCTTTCCATCATACAAATAATTACATAGCCCCTTGCTAAGATACACATGGTATCTAAGACAAGTATACAACATTTAAAATTTATTACATATACTTCCAGATCTGCAAATCATGCTCATAATTAATTCTACATGCTACATGTCTGAAGTCGGCCAGGAAATAGGTCTTCTCTAGAGTACATGCCATAGCTGATGTCATCAGTCTTGAATCAACAATCGAACACAACCCATTATTCTAAGATATGTTAATAATAACTGAGAGGGGGGGTGAATTAGTGGCCTCAAAAATTTATCCTTTAAACTTTAATCCACCAATTATTACACCTCAGATTATTAAGTCCCAACAAGATGTATGCCTTTGAAATACTTGAAACAATTTATTGTCTGTCGGTTTACCTTATCTGTACTTATTCTCCTTGATTACCAATAAGAAACAAAACTTATTTACCGATACTCAATAAATATGTAGAGTATACCAATCAATCCATAGATGCATATGTGAAATGTAAAACAATAAAGTAATAAACCATACACACATAACACAAGGATTTTAACGTGGAAACCCTATTAAGGAAAAAACCACTGGGACCGGTACCCCAAATTTTCACTCTTCTGAAGTGAGCCCTATTAGGAGCCAACCCTATTAAAGGTTAAAAACACACGGTTAAGTGTGACCTTGTTAGAGGATTTTTATACATAGGTTGTCACTAAGTATCTGGCATCTACGCTACCATCCTTGAATCAGTCTTTAGACTATCAATAGTCTTTATGCTAATCTTACTACCATCCTTGAATCAGCCTCCTTCTTAGACTATCAATAGGATTTAGGTAAGACCACTGCTACTATCATGAATCAACCTTTTTGGTAATCTGTTAGGATATACCTCAATTATATAAGACGGTTAAGTCATGCTTTGTTAAGAGACTTAATGCTTCAATGGTTAAACTAAAACACAATGACCTATTTCTAATGCAACTTGAATTGCAGATATTCAGATCTATTTATGTACTTTACCTCTCTGATCAATGTATCAATTTAATTCCTTTGTACTTCACACTTTATGCTCTGTGATGTTGTGCTTCACTGTTCGTCGCTATCTGCAGAATTCTTTAGCTCTCCCTTAGCTTGATTGATCAGGATTGCATGAAGTTTATCCTTCATCAGTTTCTCTTTAGCATCTTCTCTCAATTCACTCCCCCGTATCTAAGTGCTTGTGGAAATGAATTATGATTGTCTCTTATATAGACATGATTTTCCATGATTCTTGATTCTTGGCATGAAAAAAAATCCAGCCAATTTGATTTACAGCTTTAACTCCTGATTTATCTCGTAGTTATCTTCTTTCCAACTGTATAAATCACTTACTTAACTATGGTCAAAGAAAAAACATAAAACAACGAGTTAAGTCTATCTTTAAGCTCTACCAGCAAGATATTTTGTCATTTTCTGATCTCTTTGTTCTATCGGTCAATTCTGTAGTTCATCGTCGGTGACAACTGTCAGTTACATTGGTGCAACTTCAGTTATCTTTGGGATCTCTATCCATCGGGCATCATTGTATCTTTCTTGTTGGGCATCCTTTGATTCTTCTTTGTCGTGCAACACTATCTTCTGCTCATCAGGCATCACTGTTACTTTATCTCTATCTTTACTGGTGGTGTGAACTCCATCGGTGTTGTCTATCACTTAGTGAATACTTGACTTTTATGCATTGCTAAAAGCATAACCATTGTTCCATTGATTCTATGAAGTCTTTGGCATTACGTGTATGACCATACAGATGATATCAAGTTGACATCAATGATAATACAAATCATTAACTGATTTAATGTCTTGCATCATCTTCAACTTAACATTATCAAACATTCAATCAGTTACATGTCATCAATCTCTCCCTTTGGCATTGATGACAACATAGTATATTATCACACTATACTATTTCTAATACAATATGAAATACAATTGTTGAGATTCATCAAATTACCAAACAATTTGTTTTGATAACCAAAAAAAATGTCTGACCGCCGGTAAGCTCTGTGTTAGCTTAGATTTGATTCTTGCAGCTTTATCTATTTCTTCTTCTAATGTGTTGTGACCTCTGTTGGTGTCAATTTCTCTCTCTTCTTCTTTGATGTCTTTGTCTTGTATTTGAAACTTTTATACAAATACTCTCCCTATGGATATGATCTCTCCCTATTTGGAGTAATTTGATAATGAATAGTTTCTGATGATAATATGGATACATTCACTCCCTTTGACATTAATGCCAAACAAATATTTTCACAAATATCTAACATTCTGCCAAACAATCTCTTCTTTCGATAATATATTCCTTGAATTTCCCTTATCCATCATCAATATAAGAATTTTCTTTGGTGCTTAGTTTCTGATATATACCTTTCTATATATAAATGTAGCTTTGAAGTTCATTTTCTGCTTGCATCAATCATGAATGATATTCTGATAATATATGGCTGATGCAGTCCTTAGTCATTTTACTGACTGGTAGACATGGGTTTGACCCCTAGTCTTTTCCTTAGGTACTCAAATGTATCCTTGGGTAGTGGCTTGGTGAAGATATCAGCCAATTATTCTTTTGATTGCACATATTCAAGTATGACCTCTTTTTCTTGAACCTATTCTCTCAAATAATGATACATGATGGCAATGTGTTTAGTCTTTGCATGCATGATTGGATTCGTGGAAATATTTATTGTACTGGTGTTATCACAATAAATAATCACTGGTTCTTTGATCTTCATATGCATACCTTCCAGCAACTATTTGATCCATGCAATATTTGAGCAGTTTGCAGCAGCAACAACATATTCTGCTTCTGCAATGGACTGAGAGATGCATCCTTGCTTCTTGCTAATCCATGTGACAAGTCTGTCACCCATAAAGAATTCTCCTCCAATTGTGCTCTTTCGGTCATCAAGATTTCTAGCCCAATCAACGTTGGTAAACACTTTCAGTTCAAATTTGCCTTCTCCTCTATACCATAAGCCAAATTCCTCAGTATTCTTCAGATATCTTAGGATTCTTTTCATAGCAGGTATATGTGATTCCCTAGGGTTAGCAGAAAAACTAGAAACAATTCCTACTGCATGTGCAATATCTGGTCTAGTGTGTACAACATACATGAGTTTTCCTATCATTGATCTGTATAGAGTCTAATTTACCTCTGTTTTTTTGTCCTCCTTTTTTAATTTGCATTTAGTATCCATCAGTGTTCCAACAAGTTTGGAATCTTCCATCTTGAATATTTTTAGAACTTCTTTGATGTATTTGGACTGTGTAATGAAAATACCTTCACTTTGTTGAATGATCTGTAGACCAAGAAAGAACTTGATGTCTCCAAACATAGACATCTCAAATTCTTTTCTCATCTCGTCAAAAAATGATTTGCATAGCATATCATTGCCTCCAAATATAATGTCATCAACAAATATTTCAGCAATCAAAGTGTTAGCATTAGTACCTTCTTTCAAATAAAGATTACTATTTTCACTAGTCCTCATGAATCCAATACTTATTAGATAGGAATGAATTCATTCATACCAAGCTCTTGGAGCTTGTTTCAATCCATACAAGGCTTTGTGAAGTCTACATACCATGTTCCTCTTGTCTGGATCCACAAACCCTTCTGGTTGTTCAATGTATACCTCTTCTTCAAGTATTCCATTTAGGAATGTTGACTTGACGTCCATTTGATATACTTTGAATCCTTTGTATGCAGAATAAGCAAGTAGAATTCTTACTCCTTCTAGTCTAGCAACAAGTGCAAAGGTTTCTCCATAGTCTGTACCTTCCAGTTGTGCATACCCCTTGCATACTAGTCTTGCTTTGTTCCTTGTGACTTCTCCATTCTCATTCAGTTTGTTCCTGAATATCCATTTTGAACCGATGACATTCTTGTCATATGGCCTTGGCACAAGTGACCATGTCTTGTTCTTTTCAATCCATTCAATTTCATCATTCATAGCACTTATCCATTCTTAATTATCTAGTGCAGCATTACCAGATTTTGGTTCAAACTCACAAATTAAGCAATTTGAGTTTAAAGACTTACTTCTTGTTCTTGTACCAACTTTCTTATCTCCTATGATCTGGTCCTCTAGATGGTTCCTTCTTACATATCTTGCAAG
>MU224035.1:980669-994817 GCA_018584345.1 Thuja plicata
CGTTGATATGGAGATAACTGTTATTATATTCTGGGAACTCTTTGTGATATTCGGGATCAACCTGTCATTTTCATGCCATAACATATGGCGCATCATGTTAAATCTGCTCTTGGAATGGAGTTTTAGCAGCACTTTTCCTTCTGATCTGTGGGCTTTTTCACTCATTGACTGTGGCTTATACATAATGGCCTGCTGTCTGTACATGTCTTTTCCAGCCACCACTTGGAACTCGGGCTCTTTTGTATTTAATGGAACATTTTGAACTTGGCTCTCCATCACGGCTTGTGAACTGGAGTTGACTCATTGTTTTCTGGGTTTCATGCCATGAGATATGGCATTGTCAATGCATCTACTTGTAGTTGCATGCTTCACTTGAAGATAATATACTTTCCTCTTTTACTCATTCTGTAGTTTTCATGAAACAAGGCATTTTTTAGTTTGAATATGTTGTTCCCCCACAAAACTCGGGCTCTATCCTTCAGTTCACATGCTTTCAAACTAAATTTTAAAAACCACAAATAGTGGCGCTTCACATTTGTCTTTCTTGTTTAATCGAACTCTCCATTGCTGGCTATTATTTCCATGATTTTTTGTGCTTGAGATTTTTGTAGAAGCCATGCATTCTATGTAGTTGCCTTCTTTGCTCTGTTTGTTTTAATGAATTCGAACTTTCCCTTTGTTCATGTCACCTTGAGTTCTTTGTTCTCTGAGTTCTGCTCTGTTAGAATCATGTTTCCTGTTTATAAAAACTTGGCTGCTTTTAATGAGTTCAAAACCGCATACAATAAATTTTTTTATCGAAGACATGTATGAGTTCAATTCATTGAACTTGCTATTGTAACATTTCCTTAAAAATCATTGTTCTGTTTCTGATAACCGAACTTTCTTAGGCTCTCAACATACTCAAACATGCTGTCTATGAAACCCTCGAAAATGTATGAGGAAACTCAAAAAACGTGCACTATTATCTAAAAAATGCACCCACAATCATGACCGGGACTGTCATTCTTATCCTTGCACCCTCTGTTCTTAATAAAAACTTTGTCAATATGTTTTCAGTTACAAAGAAATGTGCTGCACTTGGGCTCTTGATTCCAAACAGAATCTAGAATTTGAAATAAGTTTTTGAAGTTACTGATACCTTTTCACCAGTCTTGAGTTAGATACATTAATTGTCATTGTTCCTTCAGCTATCCATTGCTTGGCATGAAAATATATTGAAGAACCTGGTAGCATATATCATCTTTGTAAAATGAAATTAGCATAAACTCCAACTTTGTTATGCTACCCATTCTTCTTAACCATTGTTCCAGTTCTCATTGTATTCACTGTTTGCATAACTGATACAAGATACTGAAATTTCACAAAAATATGAATTCCAAATTGCACTATAAGAACAATACCTCATTTTATTCTTCAGCATAAGCACATTTCTGAACTTGAGTTCAAATTTCAGAATTTGATCCACATTCCAGCATTTATAAATTTGACATGTCTCTTGTCAGAAATTCTGTATATGAACCAGTTTTCTGATTTCTAACAAGTTCTGCAAGATGTAAACATTCATTTCTTATTGGCACAAACAGCATTTGTAAAACTATTCCTGTAGTAGATTATGGTACATTTCCTTCTGATACTGAACTTTGCAATTTGTAATATGAAGTACAACAAGATAAATGTTTATTATTTTTTAATGAAGTTCGAGCACGGGCTCGTGACATTCAAAAACACCAGAATGTTAAATAATGAGGTTTGAGCATGGGCTCATGACACTCACTGCATCTTTCAAATATAGCACAAATTTACATAAAAATATGTTTTTCTGATATTATTATTTTGTCAATGCAAATGCATATCTTGTTATTACATTGATATCATCAGTAAATATGCAGTTCATGAAGTTTGACTAATGTATGGTGTTTTTTAGGCTTTATGTATTGCTTAGATCTAATTGGATCTAACATCCTTTCCCCCATGACACTGCAGGAAATAGGAACAACATGAGACCTAGGATGCAGGACAATCAGAGACATGACCAAGACAACCAAGACGTGAAGACTTTAGATGATGCAGATGAACAACTTTAGAGACTAGAAGACCTCTTAAAGGCAATACATAGACCCTAGACTTCATCATTCTCCCTTCTTTCTTTCTTTTCTACATATGCACTCTAAGTTTCAGTATGCAAGATGTGACCTTGGAGGAACACTTGTCTAATACATTCAGTATGAATGCACAATGTAATGATCATTTATGAATCTGAAAGTGTGAATTTGATCAAAACTTTGAGTACAAATATAATATGATAATATGAATGTAATAGCAATGTATTTCTTTTGCATTGGCTTAACAGTAATGTCTAAAAGATGTATCTTTATGCAAATTTTACTTTTTTCTATTTTTATCCCACATGTAAAATTTTGGGTAATAGTACTATCACATGAATTCCAAACTTTATCTCCATGTCAGTGACTTCATTCAATTTCATGCCTCTTCCATCCCACTCGACATGAGTTACCTCAGCTAGGTCATCTCGAGGTAGGGTTTTATCCACTTTTGGTTTATCTAGCACAGGATACCTAGTCACTCAGTATATCATCATCTTGGTGATCTTCACGGGTTACTCCAACCAAAATTGCATGTCATGAATATAGATTAGAATAAACCTAATCCACTTAATCTAGAAATTCATTGGCATGTGCAAGATATGGTTTAAACCCTTGAATTTGAGGTGCTTGTGTTCTGGCTTCAGGTTTTCATCCACACACAGTGCTCATATGCTTGATTCATCTCAAGTGTTCCTAGCTCTTGAATGGTACAATGATAGAAAGTTCAAATATCATGAATCAATAGTACCTTCAGATGAATTTGGGAATGGGCTCCCATTGGTTCTATCTCTTCTGCAATAGTTGGATGAAGCTTGAACTTTGATACTTCACATACTGCATTCCTTACTAACATCTCGGATCCCTTCTTGACCTTTCTACTGGATGAAGATGTCATGATGCTTGGAAGATTGATGAAACTTTGTTTCTAAAGCTTTCAAACACAAATTTCACTTAGAAATTGCTAAAATCTCTTTAATGGCTCTGTAAACTATAAAACTTGGTAAATAATAACCCTATGATTCCACATTTTATGAGAGATTTTCACTATTAAGTTTTCATTAAATGCTCTCTACACAGTAGCTGGGATAGCTTGATTAGTTCTTCTAGGCTTACTTGGAATGAACTGATCAGGGAGAAGCTCGAAAAAGACTAACTTCACATCTTTGAAACCATACAACCTCACTTAACTCGGTTAAGCCTAAGTAACTCAGTTAGAACCATAATGCGTCCTAGTGCATCAGTATGTAGATGTGGACTTGCTAGCATATCTGGAACTGATGTATTATGGCTTGTATGCATAGTTCTAGTTATCTCCTTACATATTTATTCAGAGATGGTGGTTCCACCCAACTCACCATTTTGGGTGCCATGTGTTCCTTCATTATTTTGATCTAAATTATTAGGAGACTTCCTTACCCATTGTTGACTCATCTGATTTTTTATTTTAGAAACTTTTGCTTTGCCTTTCTCAAAACCAGTATCTACTTTTTCTCTATTCATACAATTCTTTCTTAGATAACCAAGTTGTTTACACACATAACATGTCTTAATAGGATTCCTTTTTCTGAGGTGATTCTTTGCACAATTTGCACCAATATGCGCATACTCACCACAATGATAGCATCTATTCTATGTGTTGTAATCCCAACCAAAAATTGCCTTATCTAATTATTCAGCAGGGTTCCACTTCTTAGTTCTGTACTCTAAACATTTATGACCTTGTTTATTACAATTGAAACATTTTCCTTAAAACATAGGTTTCTTAGGGCATTCACTTGCCCTATGTCCATGTTTGTTGCAACTATAGCATTTATCATTAAACTTTGACTTATAATTTCTCCAACACTTATTTGATGTATGCCCTAACTTATCACAATGATTACATGTAGGTTTCTTGTTCTTTTGAGCTCCTTGTTGTGAGGATTCAAATTTTTCACTATAACCTAATCCAGTCTATCCATGGTGTCTGAGTTGAGTTTCATTGGTCAAATGATTCATATTTTCTTGTGAATTCACCATCCTCTCATTGGCTTTCTTTTTAGTGTTGAGATTATTTTGCAGTCTTTCATTTTCAGTCCTCAGATTGATAACTTCTTGATTTTCACTATTGAGTTGATTTATCATATCTGCTTGCTAAAGTGACAAATGATGGATTTCATTTTCTTTTTCCTCTAATCTTGTACTTAGAAATCTCTTATTTTTTTATGTCATTTATTTTTCATTTTCTACTTGGTTCTTTTGTTCCATGACTTTAGATAATCTCATAGAATGAATTTCCTGTTCTCTCTTCAACTTTTTGACTTCTTCATGTAAAGTTAGATTCTTTGCAAGTAGGTCTTTAATGGATGCATCAGCTTCTTCAGAACTTATTTCTTTGTAAAAATCTTCAATTCTTTCCTCTATGTAACCTTTGTCATTCATTTGCACTGCTAATTCTTTTCTTCTTTTCAGGCAATGAGAGAGTTTCTCCTTGAGTATTTTGATTTGATCCATAGCCACCTATAGATCTATTTTTTCATTTTCAATGGCTTTCTCCAGTCTATATATTTCCATTGCCTCTGATATTTTCTCAAGTTGTTAAACTTCTGATAAGAGAACCTCTACTCTGATACCAATTGTCAGAAATATATTATAGGCTAGGTAACTAAGAGGGGGGTGAATCAGGAACAAGTAAAACTTCTTTCCTTTTATCCTTTGTTAGATCAACTAATCTAATTGCATGCATGGAACAAAAAGTAAATAAACATTCATAAAACTTGACACAAGATATGGTGACCCAGAAACCTTCCAAATATAAAGTAAAACTAGGGTAGGGATGATACCCACAAGCTTTAAAACTACAGTAATAATGTTGGCTAGTTAAGGCTTACAATTGATCACTTTTGATGATCTTCCCTGTTAGGAGAAATAAGGACTATTAGGTCCACCTTGTGAAAGGATTTGTACAATACAATTAAGTATGCACTCTATTAGGTGATTTGTGAAAGACTGTTAGGTCCACCCTATTAAAGGATTTGGCTGATGCACCTGTTAGGATGAATCAGTAAATGATCTACTATGCAACTTTGATTTGTTAAATAAGATCCTTTGATATAATTTTGATCACCTAAATGTGATAGATGAGTCTTTGTTGTTCCTTTATAATGGTGTAGCCTTTTAATCAATATGCCTCTTCATACTTACATATATGCATGTATTCAATGTAATTGTAATGATATGGATGATATCTTGATAAACCAAGTGTCTCACATGTATATACCTATCCAAATTGATTACCTCTTCAAGTCGACTATAATCATATAAATTAGTTTCAAACAATATTAACCAAGTTGGCTCAATGCTGATACTTGGGTCTAGTAATCCACTCGGGTGATATCCTAACACTCGGGCGACACAATCAACCTGGCAACTTTGGCACTTGGGTGACATGGGGTGCTTGGTCCACATTGATCACTCAGAGATGGTATGCAACTCTAGTAATACTGGTGACTTGGTCGACACTGCTTGTAACTAACTACAACTTGGTAGATAATGTCAACTCAGTTGACACACTAACTACTTGGCTCAGGTAACGCTTCAAGTTGCTCAGTCAACACTACATAACCATATGAATGACTAAGTGTTTTGGTATTAATTGATATTATGTCTTGCCATAAGTTCTATAGTAAGGTGGGATAGTAAACATCATTCAAGAAGAAATATATAATGGTTATACGTGGACTAGAGCCATGACTCCACAAAGGATTCACTTTGATATTGCACTCCAAAATTTTATGGAAGAACAAAACAAAAGGAACATTGATCATCCACCATAGGTATCAGTTTCCCCTCTCTTGGTGGTTCCTCCTATTTCTATGGTTCCTCCAGTGGTCATCCTTCTTATAACAACTCATCTTCCCATTCCAGCTACAACAACAATGCCTCCTCCCATTCTTGTAACAACAACAATACTACCTAGACCAGTTGTGCATCCCTAGGCTCAAAGAATCATAGATGATTGTGTCCTCAGGTGGATAAAAGGAAGAGTTGGTTGGATTAGTTGGATAGAGAAAAGAGGAGATGATAGATATAGAGATGGTCTATTTTAACCTTATTCTAGATTGTTGTTACAGATCCTTTTTTCTATCATTCCCTTATTCTTTTTTCTTTGTTTTAGATCTAAATTAATTTTCAGATACTTGATGTAACTAATGTAGAACTTTCTCTGCAAGAAGACACATAGTAAACTCTCAATTTCATATCTTTTTTGGTCACTTTATATCTAATAGGATTATTCTAGACTGATGTTGCAGATCCTTTTTCATAGCATTATCTTATCCATGTGTTTTTGTATTGGATCTAAAGTAATTTTGGATACTTGATTTAATAATGGGATAACTTGCTATGAAAGAAAACACACAGTAAACTCTCAAGTGTATAACTTTTTTGGTCAATTTATATCTAAAAGGCTTATTCTAGATTGTTGTTACAGATCCTTTTTGCTAGCATTCTCTTATCCATGTTTTTTTGTATTATATCTAAAGTAATTTCAGATACTTGATGTAACTATGGTATAACTTTCTCTTCAAGAAGATACATAGTAAACTCTAGGGTATATCTTTATTGTTTAATTTATGTCTAATACAAAAAAAAATCATTATTTTATAGAGTACCTTTTATATACAATAATTTAAATAAAACATAATTTTGACAACATAGTTTATAAAACATCATTCCACACTCATTTATTGTATGTGTTGTACTTTCCATAGGAAAATAACTATTGCATTCACCTATGCACATATAATTCATTATTTTGCACCAATAAAAACTAAGTATTTTTTGATAATTTGAATTTATCTAAAGCTAACATTTTATTTCTTAATTTAATATATTATATAGAATAATTATCAAAAATATGATTGGTTGAATTATTTTGGTGCTATTACCTAAGTTCACCTACCTGGACCACTTAGGTAGAGCCTTGTGTCTCTAATCAAAGGGTACATTCAAATTTTCATTCTACTTCAAGAGTTTTGAATCAAATACAATAAAATTCAAAAAAAACATTACATCAAATAAAGTGTTGCATTTAATGAAGAAAAGAGCATAACAATGTAAAATCATTCTTAGAGATCTTTTTCTAAAAATGTAAAAATTTCATTTCTCAAAGGATTTTTTTTTATGCTCCACACAACCCATGAAACTAGCTAAAAATATATCATTGCATTTTGAATCAAAATGATGCATGAATATATGTACAAAAGAGAGAAAGCAAATATGTAAGATCAAGGGCCAGTCATTGCCTGAATGAATGGCATGGACTGAAGTAGTGTTGAAGGGTGAATGTCTTTCTTTTTTGCTTAGGTCTTTGATCCTCACTACCATGTACCCTGAAGGAATGTAAAGAAATGGGTTAGAACATAATTCTAAGATATGACTGGTCATCGGTCATACACAATTACCCATATAGACATGTATCACCTTAAACATAATGCTTTATACTCTAACTTGTTTGTTTATTATGCAAAGATGGGTAATTAAACATGTGGGGTTCAATGGGCTCCCATGAGGGTTGAGCCCAGCCTGCTATAGGATAGTATATGATCCATAAACATCAAAAAGATCATGTTGATATAGGAAGAACATGCAACCACATGAAGCACAAACACAAGGTGCAGTCTATAACAATAGCTCACTGTTATGAACATCAAAGGGATCAAAATCCACAAAAGAGATAAACAACATGTGTCTCATATACTAATATGCTTACAGGGATCTAATGCTTGTTGAGAAATCATAAATATAGGAGTGTTGCACATCTATTTCTTGGAGTTGTCATCAAAAGTAACAATGAAAAGCATGAGAGGAACACTCAAGAAACAATCATTCATCATGCAAAAAATGACCATACCAAATATTATAACAACTTTTTATGTCACATAGAGGAGAGTAGAGATCTTCTATGTTAGAGCAGACTCTGATGTACAACAACAAAAGAGCTCTAATCAAGAACAATGTATACTCCTCATCAATAGTGTTGATCTCAAGAATCAAGACAATAATGTTGAATACACATTGAGAGATAGTGTCTTCATGGAGAAGAGGCATGTTTCAAGACAATGGAAGTACATGACATTCTTGGAAATAGAAACAAAATGAATATACAGTCAATCATTAAATTCTAGAAAATTATAAGACTGCTCTAAAAATGTCAAAACATAGATAACATAATGATAATCCTCCTATATGTCTGGGAAGATGAAACAACATTGTTGTAATAGTAATATGAAAATCAAGAGGCAGTGTTGCATATGTTATGATAGTAAGACAAGTCATCAAAAGGAAACACACAACTATGGTTGGTATGTTTCATAGGCCGGTACTTGTCTTAGTTTTATGCAGGTCAACCTTGAGTCAAACAATAAAGATGACATAATTATAATATTAATACACTTACTGCCAAGTAAGCAACTTTGATTCTACATAAGGGAGGCTATTTTACTAGTCACAAGTGTTTCATGGCTCAAAGGTGCAATCACAATGGGCTAACAGGTACAAAAGGAGGAAAAAAGAAAGATATTTTCAAATGAATGACAAAGTTGCTACAAAAAAAAAAAAAAAATAGTGGTAATCAATTATATCCAATTAAATCCATGGCTTTAATTAAGCATGTGTGAGTTATCTTAATCAAAAGAAATTTAGGGTGTTTCTTAATGCAAACCAATAATCTTAGGAACAAAGGCACAGGTTAAGATCATTTATGCACATGTTGTTGAGGGGAAAAAATTTGATAGGATGAGGGACTCTTTTCTCTATGGAGACAAAGTAATTACAATTACATGAATCATTGGAGTTGTGTAACAAAGCCATGATTATTAATGTGACATAAGGAAAGATATATCTTTTATGTATTTTTTCCAAGAAACCAGTATAAAGACAAAGCCTAGGTGGAGCATTTAAAGTGACAGTGATATTGTAATAGAGGGGAGGAAGTCTCATGCCACGTACAAATACATCTCAGATATTCTTACAAGAGCATATAGTCTGTCAAGCATACAACCTATTGGAAAACAATGCGATGAAATGGTGAGACGAATGTGCAACAGCAGTAAATACCACCAAATAAGAGAGGTTTTTTGTCTCAAGGCAGAAAGTTCAGTGAATTTCAAAGGTGTGAACAGTGGTGGAATAGGGTGAATACAATAAGCATAAGTAAGAATCAAGGCCATAGCCTATGGAAAATGAATACTGAAATCCTTCAAAGCTCCAAGTAACAAAGAGAAATAATTACATAGTGTTGATGCCCAGAACGACCAGTGGTTCAGAGATGGATAGAGGTGTACAAGCTGAAATCATGACCCACATGTTAACAAAAGCTAAAATGGAAAAATATAAAGCCATAGACAACAGAGATATGTGTATCAAAAATCATGGAATTTCATATATATTTGTTGAAAACAACATTCATGCATGAGAGATGAAGATAGAATAACCCCATGAGACTTTTAAGAGAATGAAATATACAGAAGGGTTTTCAGACATAAGATTATGAGGTTTTAGTTAGAGGATATATTTATATTCTTGAATACTTGTAAATTAGTATAAATCTACTAGGAAAGAGGCCACAAAAGAAAAAAAAAATCTCCAGCAAATTTACATCAAAACTCCAATCAACCCTCAGTATTTCATGGCGGTATTCCTAGTGGCTCGAGTAGAAGATGGTGAAAGTGAAATGGGTGTGTTGTCTGTAAATGAAAGTCTTTGATCCCTAAGAAAATCCATCAAACCCTCATCTTAACAATGGTGACATCTTGATCGGCGGCCAAAGCTTAATGGAGAAGTGTATGCGAATAAAAAAATTAAATGACCGAATGATCTTAGGGTCTTTATTTACCCTAGGTTGACCTTTTATAGAATGGCAATTTTGTGCCTTAGCTTTTTTGCAAATATTATTTCCAACTAATGCCCGCAGGCATATTACTCTTTAAGTATTTTGCTAAGTGCTATTTTTTATCACTTGAATATCCTTGTGATTTTATTGTTGCATTTCTAAATTGTAAAATTATATTAATAAAATGATGTAATTTATATCATTTTATTAATAATAGTTCAAATATGGATATAGGCTTTTAAAACATAACAATAAATATTTTATTTTGCACCATCTAAATAATATTTATTAAAAAATTTATAGTTTAGTATTTTAACAAATATATTATATTAATAATATTATTAAGCAGTTTGATTATCGCTTAATATATATTATTAAAATAATTTATATTTAGTAAAATAATAAATTATAAACTACATAATTATTATTATTAATAAAAATATTAAATACTTTATCATTCATTTGTATAACTGAATTATAAATCATTTAATAATTAAGGTACAAGATAAGATTTTTTTTTTAACTTTTAAAGGTCAAAGAGAGATATTTTACAGAGCTATGACAAAGTGTAAAGGTCATAATTAGGCAGTTTATGAAAGTTTTAGGAAGTTATTGATGTTCAAAGGCATTTATGGGCATGTTTGAAGGATAAGACTACATTTATGGAGGGTAATTATGATAGTATTCATGAGGAATGACTTTGGGGACACTTTTATACATTTTTTATGTCCTTTGAGGGGCTCTAAATTGGTATTTTTCCCTGCATCTAACCCAGAAGTTATTAGCCTCATATATGATGTAGTTGCCTAGAAAATGCATAAATATGAGCTGGAGCCTCATTTGTAAGGAGTTCTTCTTCCCTTTGGCTCAATGTTTTGTAACTCGTTCTAATTTCTTGACAAAGGCAAGTGTTTTTGTAACCCACTTTGAGAAATATACTTAATTCCTAAATATCAATTGCAATTGGCTAAATAAACCCTATGATCAAATTAATTTAATTACAAAGTCCTAGCACTTTAATTAAATTAAATTCACCCTTTTAGCTAAAATACATAAAAAGGAATTAAAGAAAATTTGATTACTAAATAAATATCCTCATTGCAATAATTGAATTTAATTATTCAAATAATTGAGAAAGTGCATTTATGAGGTCATATTTCATTTAGTTAATCAAATAATCTCTCCAAAATCTTCACTTTAGTTCAAAAATGGAAACTTTGAGTTAACTATAAATCAAAAGTGCAACAAATCAGTTAATTGTTTCATCCACTCAAAAAGCCAACAGTTGATTATTTCTCTATGTTAGAATGAATTTAGAATAACTGAGAGGGGAGGGGTGAATCAGTTATCCTCAAGTCTAGATGTAGCAAATAAAAACTTTCTATATTTCAGATCTACTTGGCAACAGTAGTATAAGTCAACAACTTTAATCATGCAGTTTACTGTCTAATGAAATTAGCTTGTAGAAACATAATAGTAAAACAAACCATAAGCATTCATACAAGTTGACACAAGTATTTAACGTGGAAACCTAATATAGGAAAAAACACCAGTAACATGCTACCAAGTTTTCACTCTTCTAAAGTGAGCTCTGTGAGGAGCCAACCCTGTTAAAGGTTACAATAACACACTGCTAGGTGTGACCTGGTTAAAGGATTTAATCACCCTATTAGGAGTGACCTTGTTAGAGAACTTAGAACATTCCACCTGAATGTCACCTTGTTAGAGGATTTATACAAATGACTGTTAGGTCAACCTTGTTAAAGGATTTTAACTGTTACAATGGTTAGAAAGTAATCAATAGTTGTGATCTGATACATACAACTTACTTTGAAAATTCAGATCCAATTACAGCTCTGATGTTAACTTACTGGATAGCCTACATTGTCATTTCAACCTTCTGATCTGCTTGGAAATCCGTCAAGCAATCACACATGCAACACTCTACTTCTGTATTCAGCCTTCTCTGCTAGATCATGCCAACAGTAAATCAACTATGTGAATCCTCTTGCATACACATCCACTTCACATTCAGCAACACACTTCAGCATCCTAAATGAATAACCCCTTGAGGTTATCATATACCTCTTTGTTTAGGTCAGATAAATCTTTTGCCGCTTAAACAATATCATAGATCTTAGGTTAGCTCAGATCCAATGGATCATTCCATCTTTGCATTAAATTTACTTCTCCAAAGTAGTCTCTAATTAAATCTTGAAACCATGCATTAATTATGGTTACCCATACATTAAATGATGTGGATCAATCTTTAATTAACATTACATATCCCAATAAAATTAACTAAGTCAGCCAGAGATCTCAAATCTCATCATTAATCTAATTACTGTAAGTTGGCCAACATCACTATTTTCACTTAGCAATTTCAATGGTGCTCGGCATTGAACAAATTTTCTCATCACAAAAAACTTTTCTCAACACAAGCAACTTTTCTTGGCACAAGCCAAACTTTCTCGACACAGAACAACCAAAAAAATTGTCTTTGAAAGATAAACAACTAATTACTTTGCTAGAGTGCCAACTGATCAAGTACCCTTTTATTTTCCTTAACTCAACCATTCACTTGGTCTTCTTGTTAAATATTCCTCATCAACAATAGATATGATACTCAAACAAATAACAATAGTCTCACCAGCTAAGGTTTGACAACAATGACAAAATAACAATTGCTTGCATTGTCACTTTCCAACAATCTCCCTCTTTGGCATTGATGGAAACACAAATTATTAAAACAATTATTTAACAAGAATAGTTACCAACCAATCAAAAAATTCACCTGTGTTCCTTGATATGAATGAATCTTCATTAATTTCTTTAGCTTCATTCTGATTCTTATCTGTAAAACATTTCTCCCTCTGTTTCTGTAATCACACTGTAATCATCTGTGTCTAATCATCTGTAGACTCCCTCTGAGTAGATAATCACTTCAATATTTTTAATAGTAACTTCGGCCTCTATGTAATCTTTTCCTCTTGGTAATCTCTCTTTCTCAGAAATCTCTCCCTCTTTATAGGGAATCTCTCCCTCTTTGACAACAATGCCAAAGACGTCAAAATCATTATCATGTAGATCTTCAGTATCATGCTGATCCTGTCATCTTGATTATGACTGATTTACTATTCTATCCTTGCTCATCTTCACAACTTTAGCCAGTATCCTAAAGTGTGACTAACTATGCATCAATGTGTCAAGTATTCTGAATGTAATATTTGATGCAACAATACCATACAAAACTTTAATTAGCCTCAGTTAGGGGAATCACCCCCAATTTACCTTGTAGATACTCATGAGCATCCTTGGGTAGTGCTTTTGTGAATATGTCTGCTAATTATTCTTTAGTGTTCACATAATCCAGTTTCACTTCTTTACTCTGAACTAGCTTCCTCAAGTAATGATACTTGATAGCTATATGCTTTGTCTTTGAGTGCATCACAAGATTTTTAGAAATATTAATAGAACTCATGTTATCACAATATATGACAACTGGGTCAGTGATTTCTTCCTTCATACCTTTTAGTAGTATCTTCAACCACACAATGTTATAAAAGTTAACTGCTGCTGCCACATACTCGGCTTCAGCTATAGATTGTGAGGTGCAGTTCTGTTTCTTGCTGGTCCAGGAGATCAATCTTTTCCCTAAAATAAATTCTCTAGTAGTAGTTCTTTTCTTGTCATCAACATTTCCATCCCAATCAAATTCAGTGTAAACTCTGAGTTCAAACTTGTCATTCTTTTTGTAGTATAGACCATAGTCATCAGTTCCTTTCAAATATCTTAGAATCCTTTTTACTACCATCATGTGAGTTTCCTTGGGATTAGTAGAAAACCTTGCAACTATCCCAATAGCTAGGGCAATATCAGGTCCACTGTGTACAACATACTATAGTTTTCCAACCATTGATCTATAGAGTGTTTAGTTCACTTCTTTTGTGTCATCATCTTTTGTCAGCTTCTATCTAGTAGCCATGGGTGTACTCACTGGTTTGGAATCTTCCATTCCAAATAATTTTAGTATCTCTTTGATATATTTAGATTGAGTGATATAGATACCATTCTTCATTTGATAAATTTGTAAACCAACAAAGAATTTTATTTCACCAAACATAGACATCTCAAACTCAGTTTTCATCTCTGTTGCAAATTTTTGAC
>MU224035.1:999741-1012606 GCA_018584345.1 Thuja plicata
ACTCACTATCTCCATGCTTAGAGTATTATATTTCTTGTAATGGAAATGTTATTCTTATTTGTGAAATGATATCCAAGGTTGGTAGAGTAGACAATGAAATAATCTCATTAGATAACTTACCATTGTTAAGAATGAATTTTAGTAATCTCTCTAATGTTGGTTATAAATTTTCTTATTCATAATAATCAATCTCCTTTTGAACAAAGTCTCATCCTTATTCCTCTAAATTGAAGCTTGTAACAATGAACATATAAACATGTTAGATTCTATGTTAAAATCTCATACAACTATTATTCAACTCATAATTCCCCTTGTATAATACACTAATTGGATAAATCAATTCATTCATGTGGCTTTCAAAAAAAAATCAAGCAAAGAAATTAAAGAAAAAGTTCATACATTTGCAATGGCATCTTCCAGATTTTTAAGAGCATAAACTGTCTGAATTTTGTATGGGAAGGAAATTATTCTCTTACGCACAGAGAATATTCCCTTCCCTTTTTATTATACTCCCTTAATTGGTATTAGTAATCTTAATCCCCTATCTTATCCTTACTGTTATCAGCTAACCCTTAATCAATAAAGATTTATAAAATCCATATAACTTACAAGCTTGTGGGCCCCGTAGCCTTCCTTACCATCTTATCTTAATCCTTTTAATAATTATTAACTCAATTTATATCCTTCCCATGCATTGGTTTTCAAAGCCTAGCCTTTTTCAAAACTAACACAATAAAATAAAATATAAAAAAAAAGGAGGAATATGGGACTTGCATTTTTAGAAGAGATATGAATATCACTTTATCCTTGGGATTAACTACTTGGGAATCTCACCACCCTTTTTCTTGCTGTCCCCTTTCCCAAGCAAGCATCATGTCCTTTACAAAGTCAACCTCCTCCTCTAATTTCAAAATTCCTTGAAGGATGTAGTACATGTTTTGGTGGGCCATGCTATTTTACTCCCCACCTTTCCCTTCAAAATCTGCACCACGTTTTTGGCTTCCCCTCATCCCATGCGAAATTTTCTTGTTGGAAGGATGGGATAGGTGGTGGGACCCCTCCCTTTGAGCTGTCCTTTCTTCCTTCACCTTGGACTGCATCTTTTCTTTGGAATTTGAATTCCTTCCCTTGCTGATCTCATTTGACTTGTGGTGGGGGGGCAGAAATATATATATATATATATATATATATATATATATATATATATATATAATTTGGTGATTGATTGTTTAGTGAGGTTTGTAGATAGCTTGGTGGGACCCGCTTGTATGTCATGTCCTTCTGTACCCTTCCTTTCCCTTGCAAATTTCGAAACCATAGCCTTTTTTCTTTTTATATAAAGGTTAATGCTAGATTAAGTTATGGGCTTTGGTGTTGGTAGTTTAAAATGTTATTTAGTAGTAGGGTTATTAGATGGTTAGACTAGTAATTAGTTAGTAAATATTAAATTAGTTATAAGCTGTGATTCTTTTGTTTTAAATCTTTTTAGGTGTAATGTTTTAGGCACATTTGTATATCAAATTAATGGGGTAGTTTATTTTAATCGTCAACTATATAACCTTAAGTGTTTGATGCGGGATGAAATTGTTGATAGTTTTCTAATTTCTTATTTGTATTAGATCCACTCAATAATATTATGAATGTTCATTTTAAGGGTTATGTAACATTAGTTGATTAGGTCAATTTATAATTGTGACTTTTACAAATCAAATTAGTAGGGATTATATTGCTCTTGTGAACTAATTTAGGTTTATACTCGATTATAGTTAAAAGTAAATTTAATGTTGTATTATGAGATGTTTCTATTGTCTAAATGATAAGGTTAAATTAAAGTCGTACATTAAAATTGATGGATTAGAAAAGCATGTTGTTTTACCATAGGTGAATAATGCTATTGATGATATTTAATAGGTTAGGAAATCGGAATTGATCGTAGATTGGATTTTAATTAATAGTTCAATTATATAGTTTAAAATCTTATTCAATCGCAATCTTGTCAATATCTCTTTGTCTTATGTAAACTAGAATTAAACATGGATGAATTAAGTCATGATCTAGATATAAGGTTAAGTAAGGGCAACCCAGATCATCATATGTCCCTAAGTCCACTATCTACCATCATGATTTTTAAACGAGGAGATCAGACTTAGGTAAACCCAAGTTGGGGATTCAGATAACCGTGGAATAAGTTGTTGCCCAATTTGCATCTATTGTGGCTTGACCCTTATTCAGTCTGCGCTTATACCATGAGATTCGAAGGTTAACTATTCCTTACTTTTATCCTCCCAACTCTTCCCCTGATAGTTGTGCATACTTATGCATTTTTAAAAAAAAAAAAATTGTGTGTATTTTGATCTAGTTTTGGGCATGACATTTTGGTATCAGAGCCAGTGTTTCGACATAAGGAACCTAACCCATTACGTTTCAACTCACTCTAAAACTTAAATCATTGTGTAGGATGCCTGCGGTCACCAGATCTAATCGTCGATGCAGAGGTCGTAGAGCTCCCCGTGCACGGGCAGCGCAGGAGGATCCACCTCCACCACCTCCACCACCACCACCACCTCCGAACCCTAACCAAGATATTATGGATATTCTTCAAAATCTAATTGGGGTGATTCAACAGAGACTGCCACCCGCAGTTCAGCAGAAGGTTCCCGAAAGGGAAGCACATGTTTCAAAGAATGAGAGAGCGGTTAGAAGAGAGAGGAGTAGGAGTCCTCCACCCAGATCTATTCATGGTCATGATGATCAGGAGGAGGATTCAGTTCATCAGATTTCTATCCCATGCGAGCATGAGTTACGTGCCAGGGAGAGACCCCCTAGAGATGTTGGAGATGAGATCCGAGAGTTATTACAACTCCATCCACCCTTGTTTTTGGGATCCACTGATGGGATAGTAGCAGAGGTCTGGTTACAGAGTTTACAGTGATGCTTTGGATTGCACCCTTATGGGAGTAATCTAAAGGCCTAACTAGCAGTCCATCTCCTACGGGAGAGGGCTTCTACTTGGTGGGAGCAGGAGGTATCCATTAGTGGAGTGAGTATTGACACACTCACTTGGGAGACTTTTGAGGCCCGTTTTCATGAGAGATATCTCTCTGAGCATTTCAGACAGAGACAGATAGAGGAGTTCCATGATCTCCAATAGAGAGGCCTCACGGTGAATCAGTATGAGAGTCAATTTCTTGAGCTCCTTCCATATGTTGATTACATGAAGGAAAAGAAACTATGTATTCACCATTTCATTAAGGGACTTAATATGTCTCTTTAGGGCACGGTATGCCTAGCATTCCCTACCACATTCAGAGAGGTAGTTGAGATAGCACTTTTAGCTGAGGAGTTTTGTAATAGACAGGAGTCACGAGATCGGTCCCAGCACCGAAACCCCTCTTCCTAGTAGTCAGGACAACAGAGGTCCTCTTGGAAAGGGAAGCAGAATCACTTAGCAAGATCCTTTAAGGGTCAATAGTCTCAGCAGTAGAGATCTCAGCAGGATTCCAGACAGAGACATTCACAGGGTTATCAAGGCTCTAAGCCCAAGCAGTGGCAATCACAGGGCCTTAGATAGGATCATAGGACACAGACCCCTCAGACACAGCCAGCTAGGACTCTGCAGTCCTCTAGGGGTGGATACAATGGTTCTAGCAGGACTAGAGGGTCACAGCAGCCTAGGACACAGGGAGTGCAGATTCAGACTCATGGGCCATGTTACACTTGTGGTGGTATGGGTCATCTAGCGAGAGAGTGCCCACATGGATAGGCAGCCAGTGGTTAGAGAGGGGCTACCTCAGAGCCTACAATTGGAGATATGGGTAGATCCCATAGAGTTTTTGCAGCGGTTGATAACTGCCAGGCGGAGCATCAAGCCACAGTCATTGAGGCCATAGGTATGATTCAGGGTACCCGTGTTTCTATCTTGTTTGATTCAGGAGCCACAGACTCCTTTATATCTCCCTATGTAGTGGAGCGTTGTAGGCTGGTGGCAGTTAGACAGGATGTCAATTGGGAGGTTGAGTTAGCTTCAGGAGCTAGAGTCTCAATTAGTTCCTTAGTTCGCAATTGTCTGATTTAGATTGGAGACCTTACCATGATGAATGATCTCCGCATTACCCCTCTAGGTTCTTATGATGTAGTCCTTGGCATGGATTGGCTATGTGCCCACAACACCAAGGTGGATTGTTTTCAGAAGAGGGTTGAGTGTGTTGATGATCACGACATTTCTATGGTGATAATTAGGGTACAGAGGCTTGCATCCCTTCGCATTATTTCCACTATGCAGATTAAGCGGTGCATGCAGAAGCGATGTCAGTTATTTGCCATCAACATTAGTGATAGAGAGGAGGATTTAGGAGGAGAGCCTTCGCTTGAGGATTATCCTATTCTTTAGGAGTTTGCAGATGTGTTCCCTACCAAGCTACCTGGTATGCCCCCACCTAGGGCAGTTGATTTTCACATAGATCTTGTACCCGGAGCTAAGCCAATGTCTAGAGCACCCTACAAGATGACCACACATGAGCTCGATGAGCTCAAGATTCAGTTAGAAGAGCTCTTGGAGAAAGGGTATATCTGACCTAGTGTATCACCTTGGGGTGCACCTATGATTTTTTTGAAGAAGGATGGTTCACTTCGATTGTGCATTGATTATCGGTAGCTGAACAAAGTAACAATTAAGAACCGATACGCACTCCCCAGGATCGATGATCTATTTGATCAATTATAGGGTGCCCGAGTGTTCTCAAAGATAGATCTGAAGTTGGGGTACCATCAATTGCGGATTGTGGAAAGTGATATCCACAAGACTTCTTTTCGCACGAGATATGGTCACTATGAGTTCACAGTAGTGCCATTTGGCCTCATGAATGCTCTACCTATGTTCATGAGCCTCATGAACGGAGTATTTCGTACATTTTTGGATAAATTTTTGATCATATTCCTTGATGATGTTCTGATATATTCTCACAATGAGGAGGAGCATGAGGAGCACCTGATATAGATTCTACAACGGTTGAGGGAGAATCAGTTATATGGCAGCTTGTCAAAGTGTGCCTTCTTTAGACCCGAGGTGCATTATCTTGGTCATGTTATATCCGGCGATGGGATCTCTGTGGACCCATCAAAGATTAGAGAAATTATGGATTGGCCAGCACCCACCTGTGTCACTAAGGTCAGGAGTTTTATGGGCTTAGCAGGATATTACAGACACTTCATAGCAGGATTTTCTAGAGTGGCTCATCCCATCACCTCCCTTCAGAGAAAGGGGAAGAGGTTCAAATGGACAGAGAAGTGTGAGAGAGCCTTCGAGGAGCTCAAGAGAGCCCTCACTAGTGCACCGATTTTAGCAGTGCCAGATCCTTCAGCAGATTTTGTGGTATGTACTAATGCTTCATTGGATGGTTTAGGAGCAGTCCTTATGTAGGAGGGTCATCTTGTAGCTTTCGAGTCTAGGAAGCTAAAGACTCATGAACTTAATTATCCTACTCATGACCTAGAACTCGCAGCAGTGGTTCATGCTTTAGTGAGATGGTGACATTTCCTTCTAGGTCACCAATTTTAGCTTCATTCAGATCAGCAAAGCCTACAGTATATCTTTACTCAGCCCAATCTTAATGCTAGACAGAGGAGATGGATGGAGTTTTTTTGTGAGTACGATTTTGATGTTCATTACATCAAGGGGAAAGAGAATGTAGTTGTAGATTCCTTGAGTAGGAGGCAACATGAGCTCTCATCTATGACTTCTAGTACAGATTTGAGGGACCATATTTTGCACCATTTGCCAGGGGATGGATTTTATGTGGAGATTTGTCAGTTTATCCATTCTTAGAGACTCCTGGAAGTGAAATTTGTAGATTATTCCTTGGAGTTTGATGGACTTCTACATCATAAGGGATGCATATATGTACCTTCTACAAGTGACTTGTGGGAGTTTATTATACTTGAGGCTCACAGAGCCCCTTATGCAGCTCATCCAGGAGTTAAGAAATTGCATGCCGATATCAGACAGTTGTACCATTGGCTGGGTATGAGATTGCAGATTGCCAGCATTGTTGCTAGATGTCTTGAGTGCCAGAGAGTGAAGGCAGAGCATGGTCATCCAGGTGGGCTCTTACAGCCACATGAGATTGCCAAGTGGAAGTGGGATACTATATCTATGGACTTCATTGTTGGTCTCCCTATGTCTTCTCGCCGCCATGATGCTATCTTGGTGACAGTCGACACATTGACCAAGGTTGCCCACTTCTCACCCGTGTGTACTACTTTCACAGCACGAGATGTAGCTCAAGTCTTTTTGTGGGATATTGTCAGACTTCATGGCATTCCCTGTAAGATCATCTCTGATAGAGACTCCTTGTTCACATCAGCCTTTTGGAAAGAGTTGCAGGTAGCATTGGGCACTAGGCTCAATTTTAGTACAGCATATCACCCTCAGATAGATGGCCAGACTGAGAGGGTTAACCAGGTATTAGAGGACATGTTGCGCATGTATGTGATGGACCATCAGGTCAAGTGGGAGGAATACCTACATCTGGTCGATTTTTCCTATAATAATGGGCATCATTCTTCTATAGGTATGCCACCATATCAGGCCTTGTATGGTAGACCATGCAGGACACCACTGAGTTGGGATAGGATCAAGGATAGAGTCTCTATTGGACCTCAATTGGTCAAGAATATGGAGCAGCAGGTTGCCTTGATTGGGCAACGCCTTAGGGAGGCTCAGGATTGGCAGAAGAAGTATGCAGATGCGAAAAGGGTTGATCATGAGTATATGGTTGGAGATAGGGTCTTCTTGAGAGTGCATCCGCATAAGAGTCCAATCCATTTTGGAAAGGGCTCTAAGTTAGCACCTCGCTTTGTTGGGCCTTTCAAGATATTAGAGAGGATAGGACCAGTTGCCTACCGTCTAGCCTTTCCACACAGCCTATCACGCATCCATGATGTGTTTCATGTATCTATGCTTCAGAAATATATTTATGATGAGTCTCAGATTATAGATTGGGATGCCTTGTAGGTGGAGTCAGACAGGCATCTAGCATTGGAGCCCATTCGCATTATAGCCCGACGGACCCTTGCAATTCGAGGCCAAGAGCTAGACCAGGTTAGGGTCCAATGGGATTGTTATGATGAGGTCATAGCTTCATGGGAGGATGCAACACAGATGAGATCTCAGTACCCATATATTTTTGATGAACTCAGGAGGAAGTTCATGCCTAGAGGGGAGGGATGTGAGGCCTCACCCCGACCCATCATAGCTTCATTTTTTTTTATCACACTTTGACACTTTATGTTTCGATACATTGACACACTTTTTGTCATCCCGACAGGGACTCGTGATATTATGATGTGATGATGATTATATTGTGTGGATTACATTTGATATGGATTAGACCTAGAACAGGTGGTTGACTTTGATTATATATGTTTAGATCAGTGAATTGATGAGAAGATTGAATTATATTTTGACTTGAATATTGTATGAATGATTATGTCATGGTGATTAAGGAATTCTTATGTTTTAAACATTTACATGTATGAAAATTTCAATTAGAGGCTTAATTTTGCTTATAGATTAATGTTGCAAATTATAATTTGAAAATATATATTGCATGTAATTTTATCATCTTGGACTACTGATGCTTGAAGTTTAGTGTGTAGAAATGGGAACCATGGAAATTTTCAGAGAATCAGGGCTAAACACATGTAACTTGAGTAAGCCAAGGTTTAATCCAAAAAGGGATTGAAACCTTGATTGTAATGTGACCCTTGTTGTAAATGTAATCTAAATGTGTGTTAATAGTTTTAATTTATGTTGTTATTTGAATATGTCATTTGTGAATTTGATATTATATTTTGTTGGTGTCACTTGACACTTGTGTTGTCTATGTGGATAGTGACATGTCATTTAGGACTTGGGCAAGAATCACTTAACCTTTGATGACATTATATTAATCACTTGCCTTGTAGGTTTCCTATCATATTGAAACTCGGATTTGAACCTTAGGGGTACTTTGGAGGGGTTAAAAGTGACCCTAGAGTGTATTTTTGACCTAGATTAGTTAACCCTAAGTGGGTACCTTGGGTGAGGGTTAGTTTTCACCTATGGGAGAAACCTAGACCACCATTATGACCCTCCAAAATGCCCACTTTTCAAGGGTGGCGAAAATAGAAATGGTCTTATGCACCTAACTTGTCCCACACTCCTTGCCAACCCCACAATTAAGAGGGGAGACAAAAAAATTCTAGATGTCATACCTCATTATGGCTAGTTCTTGAGTGAACTTTTGGAGGTCTTTTTAGAGGGTTTTGGGAGACTTAGTGGGTGTTCACCCACTCTCTAATTTTAGAGACAATTAGGGTTTTGGAAGGAGGGGAGATAAGGAAATGGGCTCTTCTCAAGTCTCATTTTTCCATAACACAATTGAAAGGTTGGTTACTCATTTCCATGGAAGTCTTCTTGCTTGATCCATTAGATTATCATGTTGTTCTTTCTCTCTCTTGCATATGTAAAATGTTTTTTGTATCATTGTTTTGTATGGGATGGGATTTGGGTTTTGAAATTCATGTTTATGGTTTTATTTTTGCTTGAATGAGGGAGTTCTTGTTCATGGGAGTGAGGCATTACTCACCCTTTGGGAAGGGAAGAAGTGACCTTGGGTGAAGGGGTTAGTTGGGCTCTCCATGGTGGTGAGAGTCTCTTCTCTTGGAGAAGAGGGATAAATTCATGGTGTATGGGCTCCATGAATCCATTTGTGTCCTTGCATCTTGAGGATGTTGATAAGCAAAGTATGTGTATGGAGGTTTGATAATGTAGCCTTGAAGAGGCAAATGAAATACTCATGTTGAGAAAATTTGGATGCAATGGCATTCTCCCTATTAGAAAAGCCCACCTTCACCCTCTTTCAATGAGCTTGTAAAACTCATTTGTGTAGCCTTGGGAGGAAGTTAATTGTTGTTCATGCATATGTGTATTGTTGTGAGCATTTTTGTTGAAGCATACCCATTTAGCCTTGATTCTCCAAGCTTGGGGGTGGTCTCATAGAGACCTTGGTTGGGAGGTGAGCATCCCATGGTTTTCCCCCTTTCATTGCAGGTATTTATGTCAAGACTCATGTGGATGAAGCTTTGAAAGAGTTCACTCTTTGGTGTGATTGTGTGGAAACACCTTATGTTGTTGTATTGTTGATCCTTGTAGTAAGATCCTCCTCTTGTTGGATATTGTAATGTATTGAAAAACATCTTCAAGTATCATGTGAAATGATTTCTTCATTAAAAAGTTGGGATAATGTAGGATAGTCATGTATCTATGAAGCCTTCTCCATCATGAAGGATATGTAATTGTATTGGAAGTGATTACCATATGAAACAAAGACTCACTATCTCCATGCTTAGAGTATTATATTTCTTGTAATGGAAATGTTATTCTTATTTGTGAAATGATATCCAAGGTTGGTAGAGTAGACAATGAAATAATCTCATTAGATAACTTACCATTGTTGAATAATGAATTTTAGTAATCTCTCTAATATTGGTTATAAATTTTCTTATTCATAATAATCAATCTCCTTTTGAACAAAGTCTCATCCTTATTCCTCTAAATTGAAGCTTGTAACAATGAACATATAAACATGTTATATTTTATGTTAAAATCTCATACAACTATTATTCAACTCATAATTCCCCTTGTATAATACACTAATTGGATAAATCAATGCATTCATGTGGCTTTCAAAAAAAAATCAAGCAAAGAAATTAAAGGAAAAGTTCATACATTTGCAATGGCATCTTCCAGATTTTTAAGAGCATAAAATCTCTAGATTTTGTATGGGAAGAAAATTATTCTCTTACCCACAGAGAATATTCCCTTCCATTTTCATTATATTCCCTTAATTGGTATTAGTAATCTTAATCCCCTATCTTATCCTTACTGTTATCAGCTAACCCCTAATCAATAAAGATTTATAAAATCCATATAACTTAAAAGCTTGTGGGTCCCATAGCCTTCCTTACCATCTCATCTTAATCCTTTTAATAATTATTAACTCAATTTATATCCTTCCCATTCAGTGGTTTTCAAAGCCTAGCCTTTTTCAAAACTAACACAATAAAATAAAATATAAAAAAAAAGGAGGAATATGGGACTTGCATTTATAGAAGAGATATGAATATCACTTTATCCTTGGGCTTAACTACTTGGGAATCTCACCACCCTTTTTCTTGCTGTCCCCTTTCCCAAGCAAGCATCATGTCCTTTACAAAGTCAACTTCCTCTAATTTTGAAATTCCTTGAAGGATGTATTACATGTTTTGGTGGGCCATGCTATTTTACTCCCCACCTTTCCCTTAAAAATCTGCGCCACCTTTTTGGCTTCCCCTCATCCCATGCGAAATTTTCTTGTTGGAAGGATGGGATAGGTGGTGGGCCCCCTCCCTTTGAGCTGTCCTTTCTTCCTTCACCTTGGACTGCATCTTTTCTTTGGAATTTGAATTCTTTCCCTTGCTGATCTCATTTGACTTGTGGTGGGGGGGGGGGAAATATATATATATATATATATATATATATATATATATATATAATTTGGTGATTGATTGTTTAGTGAGGTTTGTAGATAGCTTGGTGGGACCCCCTTGTATGTCATGTCCTTCTGTACCCTTCCTTTCCCTTGCAGATTTTGAAACCATAGCCTTGTTTTCTTTTTATATAAAGGTTAATGTTAGATTAAGTTATGGGCTTTGGTGTTGGTAGTTTAAAATGTTATTTAGTAGTAGGGTTATTAGATGGTTAGACTAGTAATTAGTTAGTAAATATTAAATTAGTTATAAGCTGTGATTCTTTTGTTTTAAATCTTTTTAGGTGTAATGTTTTAGGCACATTTGTATATCAAATTAATGGGGTAGTTTATTTTAATCGTCAACTATATAACCTTAAGTGTTTGATGCGGGATGAAATTGTTGATAGTTTTCTAATTTCTTATTTGTATTAGATCCACTCAATAATATTATGAATGTTCATTTTAAGGGTTATGTAACATTAGTTGATTAGGTCAATTTATAATTGTGACTTTTACAAATCAAATTAGTAGGGATTATATTGCTCTTGTGAACTAATTTAGGTTTATACTCGATTATAGTTAAAAGTAAATTTAATGTTGTATTATGAGATATTTCTATTGTCTAAATGATAAGGTTAAATTAAAGTCATACATTAAAATTGATGGATTAGAAAAGCATGTTGTTTTACCATAGGTGACTAATGCTATTGATGATGTTTAATTGGTTAGGAAATCAGAATTGATCGTAGATTGGATTTTAATTAATAGTTCAATTATATAGTTTAAAATGTTATTCAATCACAATCTTGTCAATATCTCTTTGTCTTATGTAAACTAGAATTAAACATGGATGAATGAAGTCACGATCTAGATATAAGGTTAAGTAAGGGCAACCTAGATCATCATATGTCCCTAAGTCCACTATCTACCATCATGATTTTTAAACGAGGAGAGAAAACTTAGGTAAACCCAAGTTGGGGATTCAGATAATCATGAAATAAGTTGTTGCCCAATTTGCATCTGTTGTGGCTTGACCCTTATTCAGTTTGTGCTTATACCATTAGATTCAAAGGTTAAATATTCCTTACTTTATCCTCCCAACTCTTCCCCTGATAGTTGTGCATGCTTATGCATTTTTTTGAAAAAAAAAATTGTGTGTGTTTTTCTCTAGTTTTGGGCATGACATCATATTTTTGTTAGGAGTACATCTCAATTCTTGAATTGCAGAAACTCTAATAGTATATACAGGAAGTAAATTTCTCAGTACCTTTCTCATAATGGTGTTCTCATCAATTGTTCCATTAACTCCTGTAATGGCATTTACAACTTCTTTTACTCTACCATAGTACTGATTAACATTTTCACCTTCTTGCATTTTTATTTCATCAAACTTACCTCTTAGAATTTCTAAATTATCTCTCAGCACATTTGTGTCTCCACCATAGATAGTTGCAAGTTTTTCCCACATCTACTTTGCATTTGTGCAGCTCTTTATATCATCAAACTCTGAATAGCTCAATGAGGAGGCGATCTCCAACATTGCTTGATTGTTCTCTTGATTTTCTTTTAGTTTAGTAGCTATGAGAGGAGCAGTAGGTGATACATAGTCATTTTCAATAAGTCACTTAGCATCATCTCCAATACCAGCCAAATGCAGTTTCATCAAACTCTACCATGCAGGGAAGTTATCTTTGTTCAGCTTAGGAACCTCCTTATAAATCTTGATCTTTTCACTCCAAGTACCTTCAAACTATTTTCAAGAGACCAAAGCTCTGATACCAATTGTTAGAATGAATATAGATTAATTGAGAGGGGAGGGGTGAATCAATTATCCTTAGGTTTATATGTAGCAAATAAAAACTTTCTATATTTCAGATCTACTCGGCAACAGTAGCATAAGTCAACAACTTTAGTCATGCAGTTTACTGTCTAATGAAATTAGCTTGTAGAAACATAATAGTAAAACAAACCATAAGCATTCATACAAGTTGACACAAGTATTTAACGTGGAAACTGAATATGGGAAAAACCACTAGTAACATGCTACCAAGTTTTCACTCTTCTGAAGTGAGCTCTGTGAGGAGCCAACTTTGTTAAAGGTTACAATAACATACTGCTAGGTGTGACTTGGTTAAAGGATTTAATCACCCTGTCATGAGTGGCCTTGTTAGAGGACTTATAAAATTCTACCTGAATGTCACCTTGTTAGAGGATTTATACAAATGACTGTTAGGTCAACCTTGTTAAAGGATTTTAACTGATACAATGGTTAGAAAGTAATCAGCAGTTGTGATCTGATACATACAACTTACTTT
>MU224035.1:1026032-1073032 GCA_018584345.1 Thuja plicata
ATACTAGTCCCGAAGTGTAGCTTGGAACTCGGTAGCCGTTGGTGACTCGGTAGATATAATGTCACTCGGTAACCGCTGGTGACTCTATAGTAACTGACTTCTCGGTAGTTATGGTGAAGCTCGGTGACTACCGTCTGCTCGGTACATGTTGCTCTTCTCGGTAAACACTGCTGAACTGTTCATATGCTTGGTGACCACTGTTCTTCTTGGTTTGAACTGTTTAACCGCTGAGCTTTACAAGGTGATTACTGAATGCTCGATATAAGCTGTGGACTGAGTGATGAGCTCGGTAAGAATTCAGAATCGAATAAGTGTTTTCACTGATGACAAATATAACATAATTCCAATAGAAATGCAGGAAGTTCCTTCAACCTATCATCGGTACATAAAATTCCCGTTCCAAGGATATGAAGTGACTGTACCTACCAATACAAGCTATGATTGAAACATGCTTACTAAATCTACTAATAGATTTGTTCCCACCAATAGAGATTCTATTGATTTCTTCAATGCCAAGCTAAAGAAAAACTCTGAAACTCAAGGACATTGGTGTGGGGGTTATCAGATTGAACCCATGTTATCAATAACATCTCTACCTCTATCTCCACTTTCTTATGGGAAACCTTCTGAGGACAAAAAAACTTCTCCTACTCCTTTTAGAAGACTATATGATGGCACCTTTGTATAGGATATGACACCACTAGAGGAAGAAGACAAAAATAGGTCTATTTCAACCTAGATCTATAGAGGAGAGAACATATCTAGGAAAATCACTCCACCTCGAAAAATAAAACCATAACAATATCAAAAGGGTCTCTCTACTATGAAGTGCTTTGGATATAAAGGGAATGGCCCTATAGGAGTGAAAAATAAAGGATTTATCAAACCACTTGGAGCTATTGGTAGACGAACACATAATAATATAGGTCTAGGCTTCAAGAAGACCCCATTTCACTTAGGAGTTAACAAATTTGTACTAGAACCAAATCACCAAACAGAACCTGAAGGCACATCTACAACTGGAAACTTAGATGATAGCTCTGATGAGGATTCCTTTACTTTTCCTATTCCTCCAGATCTTTCTGCACTCTTTGCCAAGCCAGATGATTTTATACCACGTGTCAGTAAGGTCAAGACTGACAATGACTCTGATGAAACTGCCTCAATTGCTTCACTAACATATGAGTGATTGAGAGAGACACAAGATCCTAGCCATTAGGGTGAACTATACATGCCACCATATTTCCAAGAGAGGTTTGAACAAGAATCAGATGGTGTTGCAAGTGGTGATGAGGTACCTATCTCAAGAAGTACCAACTCGCATGAGTATGAATTTGCTTCCCTATCCAATGCAACCTTTGACAGGGATGTAGATATTGTACATGCATATGAAAACCTTCTAAAAATAGGTCACTAGGGTCACTACTATGGTCACTAGGGGCCAAAGGAATTTGACTATGCCTATGGATGAGATCACTTTAGGTCTTGACTTGCTAGTCAAATGTTTTGATAATTACACCGTGAACACACTAGAACCTGACACCTCTCTTCAACTCCTCCATCTTGAGATCATAGAATGGAATGCTTCCTTTCCATCCAATGAACTCCTTACATTCTAGAATGACTATGCTCTTGCCTGCTACCTTAATGTTGTCGAACCAGTAATGTCCTCCACAACAAAGATAGTGTCAACATGACTAAAGCCAATATCATGTATCTCAGTTGCAAAATTAAAATAAGAAAGAATAGGTGCTCTGATGGTGAAAACCACATTTTGGCAATGTGAGAGCCTAAAAAAGTAAAAATAAAGGACATATTTGAGGGTGAAAACCTCTATGTGGTGTCTGAGGATAAGATACTTAATACACTTCCAATTCACTTTCAAGAATGATCATCGGTGCTGATTGAACTAACTCAACCTGTGAACTTGGGTACATAAGCTGAACCTCAAATAATTCATTTAGAATAGTCATTATCTGAGGAGGAAAAAGAGGAATTCATTGCCTTCTTCTGGAGAAAGAAGATCAAATTTGTATGGACATATTCATACATTCCAAGATTGGATCCTAATCTGATCATGTATCACTTGTTCATCATACTAGGTGTCGAGCCTGTTAGACAAAAGCTTCGAAAGATGCATCCACATGTGGCACTACTCATTAAAGCTAAACTAGAAAAACTTCTTAAATGTATATTTATCAAAGATATTGACTACGCAGAATGGATTTCCAACATTGTTCTAGTATCTAAACATGACAAATCCATATGAGTCTGCATAGATTTTCTAGACTTGAACAAGGTGTGTCCTAAAGATGACTTTCTATTGACCAACATCGACATGATTGTAGACATGAAAGTAGGTTATGAAATGTACTCACTGATGGACAGTTTCTCTAGCTACAACCAGATAAAAATTGCACCAGAAGGTCAAGACAAAATAGCTTTCACATGTGCATGGGGCACTTTATGTTGGAATGTCATGCCTTTTGTACTCAAGAATGCTAACACTACATATTAGAGGGTTGTCACCACTATCTTCCATGACATGATGCATAAGATGATGGAAGATTATGTTGATGACACTTTAGCTAAAAGCATGCAATGAAAGACACACCTTGCAGATCTAGGTCCTATACTAGATCGCATGGAAAAGTTTAGTCTATGACTTAATCTGAAGAAATGTGTGTTCGGGGTGACATCTGGAAACTACTTGGTTACATCATCTCTACAAAAGGCATAGAAATGGATCTTGAGAAGGTCCAAGACATCATAGAAATGCCACTACCAAGCAGCATCAGATAGATGAGATGACTCCAAGGTTGATTATAGTCTATCTTGCACTTCATTTCACAACTGGCTGACAAGTCACAACCCTTTACTAAGACTTTACACAAGGGCATGACCTACCGATGGCATGAAGAATGTGATAAGGGGTTCAAACAAATCAAGTAGTATCTTTCCAATCTACCAATACTGATGCCTCCTATTCTTGGTAAGCCGCTCATCCTTTACATCTCTACTACAAATATGTCATTGGGTGTCATGTTAGCTAAAGAAGATCACAATAATAAAGAAAGAGCTATCTAGTACATCAGTAGGACACTGGTCTCATATGAAGTAAACTACTCTATCATAGAGAAGGCTTGCCTAACAGTGGTATTTTCTTCAGAAAAATAGTGACACTACATGCTTTCTCATACTACATGCCTCATTGCTAAGATTGATCCATTGAAATATTTTCTTAGTAAGGCTACCCTCATAGGTAGACTAGCAAAGTGGGTCATGATACTCAGTGAATTTGATATCGAGTATGTAGAAAGAAAGGCCATCAAAGGAAATGCAATTGCAGATCAATTAGCAAAGGCACCTCACGTGGATCATCAACCATCAAGCATCGATTTTCTAGATGATTCCATACTACTTCTCACACATCAATCCTAGACTATGTTCTTTGATGGTTCATTTACCCAATAGGGGTCAGGTGCTGGGATACTTTTCATCATGCCACAAAGGTACTCTTTACCCAAAGCATACAAGATGTTGTTTCCTTGTACAAACAACATCGCCAAGTATGGATCCCTAATCAATAGCATGAAGATCTCAATCAAGTGATGAGTAGATGAACTCAAAGTCTTCAGTGATTCACAACTGGTCATCAATCAGGTAAATGATACTTATTAGACAAAAGATGACAAACTGGTGACCTACAAGTGAATGGTTGACGACCTTCAAAATTAATTTGCACACATCGCATTCAAACAGATTCCAAGGGTAGACAAAAAAATGGTTGATGCAATGGCTACTCTCGCTTCTATGCTTTAGCTACCAGAGAATAAATTTTGACATGAATTCCTGGTGGAAACATTACTCTACCTATCCTATGACTCCCCTGAATCTTAGATGATATATTCCATTATTAGGCATGATTCATCCCACTACCATCACATATACTCCTACCTCTATGACCAGATTGTTTCGGATACCTACGCCCAAAATGAGAAACGTCACCTAATCCGTAGTGCTTCATGATGCATTATCATAGCTAACGACTTGCATAGGCAAGGTCTAGATGGTACCCTTCTTAGGTATTTAGAACCTGATGAGTCTAAGTGTGCATTAGTTCAGGTACATGAAGGCATCTAAAAATCTCAGTCAAGCGACCTGAAACTAGCCCGTAAACTTATTAGAGATGGTTATTATTGGCTAGACATGGAAAAGGAAGCTATGCAGTATGCTAAGTCTTGAAAATATTGTCAATTACATAGAAATTGGATTCACTATCTAGCCAAGGAGCTCATTCCATTCATCTATTTTTGGCCATTCCAGTAATGGGCCTTTGATTTGGTGGGTCAGATTCATCCTTCGTAATCAAATAGACACAAGTTCATCATAACGGCTACAGATTATTTCACCAATTGGGTGGAGGTAGTATCTCTCACCATAGCAAATGAAAAATTTGTGGCAATGTTCATACTCAATTACTTCATCTGTAGGTATGGTGTACCCTCTGCTATAATCACTTATAATGGGGGGAAGTTTAAGAACAAGGATCTGAAAGAGCTATGTTCTAAGTTCAAAATCACTCAGCACTGGTCTTCCATGTTTTATCCTCAGGGTAATGGGCAGGAAAAAGCATCAAACAAAATGACCCTTAAAATCCTGCATCGTACAGTTCACAAATCTGTATGTGATTGGCATCTCCATATCAATCCAACTCTCTCAACATATAGAACAAGTATAGAAATACTGATAGGGGACATGCCCTTTTCTTTGGTTTACGGAGTGGATGTTGTGCTACCTATTGAGGTTGAGATTCCTACTCTATGAGTCTCTCTGAAAGGCCTCATCACTAATGATGATAATAGAATATATTGACTGCAGGAGCTAGAACTACTAGATGAATCCTGACAAGTGGCATTCGCTCACCTCAAAGAATATCAGAAACATATGCCTAAGAACTATAACAAGAAGGTTCAACCAAGGGACTTTGAAGTGGGTGACCTCATTCTGAGAGAGAACCCTAAAAATCAACAACATTGGGCCCAAAAGGGAAAATTCAAACTGAATTGGCTTGGTCTATATGTTGTCACTATAGTATTTGGGTCTAGCACCTATCAACTCTCCACCATTGAAGGAGAGAAACTCAAGGGGCTGATCAATTATCTTCATCTGAAATGATTTTACAGCTGAGACATCACCACCATTCTCATGTACATAGTAAAGTCCTAAAAATTACAAAATGTCCTAAAAAATTCAAAAAAATAGAAGTGTACTACCTGTTGGATGAAGTTTCTCATTCACAAATTATTCTAGACTTACAAGAAAAGACAGTCCTGGGAATATTTATCTTCTTCTTTTCCCCCAAAATCTAGTCAGATAATTTTTTTGTATACCTTGTCAAGAGGGAACATGGCTTGTGTTGGCTTTGGTTTAATGAGATTTCCCATGGTTCTGTAGCTACACCTACCCACTTAAATGATCTATTCTATATCAGAAAATACCAAAAAAAAATACAAAAAAAAAATGAAAAAAAGTGTCATTGATGAATACCTGGCAAACAGGCATCATGGTAGCAAAAAAAGGAATTTCTGCCAAGAAGGTGAAAACCTGATAAATATGTGCCTCTTGTTCCATAATGCTATATCTATCACAGCATCACTTGGCTCTATACATTTGCTTTCCTGCTCTCATTTTCTCATGTGCATGCTCTTAGTTACTGTCAAGATACCAACTTACATGGATTGAAACTGGTCGTAGTCTAGGGGAAACCTTCCTGTTGTAGGGGACACTGTCCTATTACTTTTTATGATTTATCTCACGTCAGTCACTAGTGGTTCTTACTATGTCTACCTACTGTCACTTAGCTTGTACTATGATCTCTCTACTTGATAATCTCTATTGTGTTAGTCACCAGTGGTTCTCAGTGCGTTTGTCTATTGTCATTGTACTAATGAGATTTCTCACAAACAACATATATCTACAAATTGACATCACTCCATTGAATTTGGAGTTGTTCTCAACACTCTATCTATCGATACTCATTCTTGGAAATTCTTTGCCTTAGTTTGTATATAGCTTTCAGTCACTTTTGTGACACTTTGGTTATTCTGAAGAACCCTCCTGAATTGAACCTGATCCAGAGTCATAATCCTGGGGGAAATCAAATCAAGTTTGTCCTTGTAGTATGATTCAATTCATTCATCGCTATTTTCTGCTAGGGGCACAGGCCCCCAAGAAATTCATATCTTTGAATTCAACTAGAGTCATTAATCTTGTCACTTCTCAAGGACAACTCTTTACTGACACAAATAGGTGTTTCTCAACACCACAATTAAAAGTGTTTATTAACACTATCTTTGGATACATCTGTGTTTCTCAACACACATTGGATATCGCAAACATAAACATCTATCGATAACAATCAAACACAAAGCACTCACAAGCACAATGGTGTTTCTCAACACCCCTATACATGTATACATCCAGAAACTTTGAAACTTGCTGATGTATGCCAAACTTCTCTTTCTATGTTGCCAGTTCTCATTGATTTTCAATCTTTTCTTTGTCTACCACTTGTTGATGTGGTCCCGATGATCTGACAATGTCAAATAACCAGGGTGTATGTGATAAGAGCTTCTACATTAAGGAGGAGAAGCCTCACATCCCTTGATCCTTTTTATTTATATGCCAAGGTGAGGTTGGAAGTATCTCCTTGACTGTTATTACTCTTCTTATTTACGCAAGATTGCGCTATCAAACTGGAAACAATGTTCAGGTCATCTGGGCATTTGTGTCTTGATGCTTACATTAGTTTCCCATATCTAATCTGATGAAATTCATATTCATATCCATTTGGTTGCAGTGTCACTAGTAAGGATTATATCAACTTCGATGTTCCAAAAAGGCTCTATGATGAAAACTATTCAATGGCTCCAACAACCACATCCTAACAATTGCATCTAGCATAAGATTGCACTTTCATTCTAAACAGTATTTCGATGGTCACTTCATTGTGTTCTCCTGGATTCGTATGATGAGGGATTCTTCTTCACTATTTGGGCTTCATCATGATTGCACAAGTGTTTGATCCTCGCTCTCGATCTTCATAAGTTTCTTTGGTTAGAATTTGTCAGACATCATTAAAAAACATGCTAAAAATAGTGAAAAATCAATGAAATCTGACAAAAATTCAATCAACAGGGGGGTATTCAATCACTTACCAGTGCCCCATACAACATCAGCTGATAGTGACACATGGATCTCCTAATCACATTTTAAAATTTTTGGGACTGACACGATCGAACGCTTAAGTAAATGACTTTGTGACATTGTTTTCTTGTCAAAATCATATCCAATCAACAATTTCTCAAAATCTTTGAAGTTTTCTTTAAAATTTAACTATGGTCAACCATGGTCAAACTTGATCAACCAGACCTCACAATCACTCAAAATCACTTCTGAATCTTCCATATTCTTCTATAATCTGTTCCAAGTTCTCCTCGACCTTTGATTCAACATCTATCTATGATTTATCACTGCCAATCATGATTATGACATGTCATCTTTCTATTTCTCTCCCGAGTGGGCAGGATGATTACATCATTGAATCACTTCAAATCTATTATAATCAATCTGATCTAATTTCAAAAATCATCATTGCCAGGGGTATCTCATCACTTTGGGAATGTTCAATTTTTGTACTTCACAAACAAAATTGGTTATTCCACAATATTGAATCACTAGGGGCATCTTTGTTCCTTACATCTTGTCATTTCATTATTAGGTATCTGAGAAATCTAACTCAGATCCCTGAGGATCAGGTTTCATTCTGGAGATGGTTCTCAAAATCTCACTATTAGGTATCTGAGCAATCTACCTCAGATCCCTGAAGATCAGGCTTCATTCTGGAGATGGCTCTTGAAATCTCATTATTAGTTATCTGAGAAATCTAACTCATATCCCTAAGGATCAAGCCTCATTCTGGAGATGATTCTTGAAATCTCATCTATTAGGAATTAGGGCAATCTAACCTTGATTCTTAAAAATAAAGCTTCATTCTAGAGACGATTCTCGAAATCTCATCTATTAGGAATCAGGGCAATCTAACCTTGACTCCTGAAAATCAAGCTTCATTTTGTAGATGATTCTAAAACTCAAAATAACTGGTATCTGAGAAATCTAACCTAGATATTGGGGGACTAAGCTTCATTATGGAGATAGTCCTAAAAATCTATTAACTATCTTTTAACAAACAAATATCGGGGCAATCTAACCCTGACTACTGATGATTGAGCCTTTTTTGGAGAAAGTCTTTTGAAAGGTAATAATTTACTTGGTATTTGATTAATCTAAATTAGTTCCCTGAGGATCAAGCTACATTCTAGAGATGGTTCTCAAAATATCACTATTAGGTATCAGGGCAATCTAACCCAGATTCCTGAGATTCAAGCTTCATTCTGAAGATGACCCTCAAAAACTTGACTTAATCGACATCTCAAAAATATAACCTAGACTTCAGAGACTTAAGCTCTATTCTAGAGATGGCTCTAAAATCTTCATCAATCGATCTTTGCATCATCAATTCTCAAAATCAATCTCAACTATTCTTCTATGCTTCAAATATCAAACTATTCTTTGAATCAATGCGCTACTCACACATCAATTCAAAGAGGGGCAAAATGTAACACCCCAAAATTGGAATCTTGAAACCATAACCAATTTTGTTGCATTTATATACCTTCTAAATCATCAAAGTCCTATAGTACTAGGCAATTCTGAGTTTCGATTGAATCTACTTGTCTTAAGTGTCAAATGCAGAAAATCCTAAATCTGCATTAATCACATACTATACTTAATTCCTAAATATCAATTGCAATTGGCTAAATAAACCCTATGATAAAATTAATTTAATTACAAATTCCTAGCACTTTAATTAAATTAAATTCACCCTTTTAGCTAAAATACATAAAAAAGAATTAAAGAAAATTTGATTATTAAATAGATATCCTCATTTCAATAATTGGATTTAATTATTCAAATAATTGAGAAAGTGCCTTTATGAGGTCATATTTCATTTAGTTAATCAAATAGTCTCTCTAGAATATTAACTTTAGTTCAGAAATGGAAACTTTGAGTTAACTATAAATCAAAAGTGCAACAAACCAGTTAACTGTTTCATCCACTCAAAAAGCCAATAGTTTATTGTTTCTCTCAAGGAAACTCGCCATTCTGAACTGGACTCTCATTCTATAAAAGAACCCTTTTGTTTCTCATTCAAAAAAAGGACACGACATTGTTGAAGTATCAATTTGCTGCTGGATTTTTAATTCAATATTTGTATGCATTCAAACTTTCATTGTTCTTTTTATCATTGCAATAGATTAATATCATTTCTAGATTAATCATGCATAGCTTAGTTTCTTTCATGTATTCTTAGCTTAACCTCATCTTTAATTTATAGATCAATCTTGCATGCTCACTTCTAGATTAATCTTGCATACTCATTTCTAGATTAAACATGACATTTTCATTCTAGATTAAATCCTTCGTTCTCATATTGGTCTCGATTGTTGGACTCTTGAATTCTGAGAGCTACTCAAAACCCCATCTAGATAGGAGGCAACATGTCGACTCATCTAGGCATGCGAGATGAAGTGTATGGCTAAATTAGAGGCCCACATTTAGCATATACAATACCTCCTCTTATTTTTCTATGTTTGTGTATCACCTGTTGATACCTATCACAGAAGTATATGGACTTTGCACGTTGAAAATTTATGTTAAATAAGTTCTGAACTGTGAGGAAGATTTTCTCCTTTTGGGAACTATCATTTTAGCTCTTTCAAATTGTTGATGTAAGGATTGTGTTATTGAGTTGTGTAGAGAAGCTCTTAGTTACTAGTTATATTGTGTGTTGGTTATTTGTTAAGTCTCAAAGAAGCAGTTTGGTGCATCACCTTTAGAAATAGGTTTCATTTTATGTGTCTTTCTAACCGCTTTCCTCTAAAAAGCTTCATTTTAGGTGAAGTATCCTGGAAGCCAACCTTATTTGGAGGTTTACTTCTTTTTTGGGTTACCCACAGCCCAAAAGTGTTCCCATGTATCACTAGATTGTTGAGTTTACTGAGTAGGGTGAAAATTTTAGTGATAACAGTTTTTGGCATGCCCGGTGGGACTGAGAACTCATTCTTAGTTCTTTTCAAACTTTATGTTTTTTTTGTTTGGTGTGGAGAGTAACACTATCTTCCTTTGGAGGCAAGAAAGAAGCGCACCTAGTGACTCTTGATGAATATTTTCTGGTTTCAGTAGTTCAAGTGTTGGTATGTCCCAAAGAAAACTATGATTCTTATGATAATCTAGCTCTTTGAATGTTTTAGTATGACAAAATTTCATGGAAGCATGTTTTATCATTCCCCGTATCATGAAAATACTACCCATGAATCTCCCTATCAGCCATATCAAAGAAACTATACTATGGGTTTCACTAGAAATGAGACCATTATAACAAATACCCAACAAGCTCCATATGTTTTCCATCCACCCACCCCTGCTTAAGCTTTATGGAAGCTCACCAATGCATATTAGCAACCCCTTTAGAGAAAATCTATTCCTAGCCATCATGGTTATTTTCATAATCATCCTTACCATGCTGATTACATGAGCATAAAGAACATGTTTTCAAACATTTAATAGCAGATGAGGTGTATTGACAGGCAACAAGAGTATAACTTGCAGCAGGATGAGTGGGCTTACTAGGCTTACCAATATCAATAGCAGATGAAGGCACAAAAATTAAAACATGGGGAGGATCTTGCGAGGGAGTTGGCCACAAAAAAGCGTGCAAATAAGATTTTTACTTTCTCAAGCCCAGGAGCTAGAGACTAAGGTCACTCCTTGTATTCCCAATTTCATATCAACATCTTTTGAGGTAATGGATCAGACTATGAAGGTGGAGGTTCTAAGGATGAAATTTCCAATTTTTTAGCAAGGTCAACCTATTTCATCCCCAAGTAAGGATGATAAATCTAAAATTCCAAGTTTCAAATGGCATCACCCTTTGCAAGACACATAGTACGTAAAGAAATTCATTCCATTCCTCGAGAGAAACTATCTCAGGAAATTTTTGTATCCCAAGAATCTCTTCAAGTTTCCCAAAACCTTCCACCGAGTAGGCCTTCTTGTCCAACCACTATTTTTCTTTATCCTAGAGGACCTATTGTTTACCAAGAAGATTGGTATAGTGAGAAATGCAAGGTATTTGAGGAGATAGTGGAAGAACGACTTGTAGATGATGAACTTTCATATGATGAAGAAATTAAAAAAAATGAATTGTTATAGCAAAGTGATGATTGTAACCACTTGAGAAAGCAAGGTATAGAGAAATAAAATGATGCTCAATATGAACTCTCAGTTTATTTATTTAATGAGCTTCCATTTTTTGTTGAAGATGAGGAATACATATCATTACCTATTGCTGAAAGTCAATTAGGACACAAAGGTAACCATTAGCAAGGAGTTGATGAAAATGAAAGTTTCATGTTCTTATTTGATGAAATCCCTTCTTACGTTGATAAGGATGACAACACAACTATGTTCACGCTAAAAACCAATTTGGAGCAGAAAAAATTTATTGAGAATAATGATGAATTGTTATTCCCCAACAATCAACATGGTAATCAGACCTTGAATCATGAGGAAAGAATGTGAAGGTAATCAATTTTTGTTTCTTGGGGAGCTAGAGGTCCATTCACTTGCCCATCAAGTTGAGCTGGGTGATAATTCATTCTCCTTGCTTCAGGAAGCATATCTAGAAGTTGATGTTTCCAAAGACCTTCAAAATAATTATCATGATACTGAAAAGTGTTCTTCTTCTTCAAAAAAGAAAGGAAGATGTGTTTTGGGATGAGCTGGATGTGTTTTTCTCATAGCTTGATGACAGGTCATCATCCCCTGAATTAGAAAATCAGGAAACAACCAATTCTCATCTAGAGCCACCTAATCTAGTTCATTTGGATCAGAAAAAAAAAGTGTTGGGGAAGTAGTCCAAAAGCAAGAGACCAGAAATAGAAGCTCTAATTTTGCTCCTTCAAGAGGATGCCCTATTAGGGATCTATCTAGGGTGGAGGACAAAAAAAATCAATCATCATGCTGACACCCAAACATGAGGTTCCAAGCTAGAGATGAGCTCAAAAGAGAGCATGCTCAATCGATTGATACCCTTTCAAGTAGCAGTGTGCATGCACATCATAAAGCAGTTGGTAAACTAGTTTATGACTTTCTATAGGAATTATAATATTTTTCTGAAGTTATATCTAAAGTATCTCTTACTGTAGCTTCCCATGAATATGTCAATCATTGCAAATTAAGGAGAAAGGACAGTTATTTTATAGAGCCATTAAATAGATTTTTTTAGCGTTGCCTCACTACTGGTTAGTTTAGGGTAGGGTAGGTTTCAAGTCAATAAGTGTTTTTGCATATAGATTAGTTGTAGTTTTCACCTTCCCTAAGTGTTGGTTGCACATTTAGATAGTTGGTTGTACATCATACATACCTCCCTCATAGAGATCTAATTAACTAAAATAGCTTGCAAGGAAGGTGTACTTCTAGATTTTGTTTATTACAGATCAAGTAAAAACATATCATTCATCATAGTGGGTCTGTTAGTTCACTATCACAAGTCATACACAAGTACCAGATGGATTAGAAGAGGTGGTTGTTCACAAGTGAGTTGTAGAAATGAAGGGAATGTTTTTTTCAGAGGTGTTGTCATATAAGTAACTTTGTGCCCAATGGATAGTATAGGCATCTAGGTTCAATTTCTAGCAGGAAGACATATAGTAGAAATAGACAAAAAGTTACCTAATTTCACCTACCCGGCTCAATTAGGTAGATCCTTGTGTCTCAGATCAAAAGTTACATTCATATCTTCATCCTACTTCATGAGTTTTGAATCAAATACAATAAACTTTGAAAAAAGCATTACATCAAATAAAGTGTTGCATTTAATGAACAAAAGACCATAACATTATAAAATCATTCTTTATAGATCTTTTCTGAAAATGTAAACATTTTTTCTCTAAGGATTGTTTTTATGCTCCACACAAACCATGAAACTAGCTAAAAATATATCATTGCATTTTGAATCAAAATGATGCATGAATATATGTACAAAAGAGAGAGAGAAAATATGTAAGAACAAGGGCTAGTCATTTCCTAAATGATTGGCATGGGTTGAAGTAGTTTTGAAGGGTGAATGTCTTTCTTTGTCACCTAGGTCTTTGACCCTCACTACCATGTACCCTGAAGGAATGTAAAGAAATGAGTTAGAACATAGTTCTAAGAAATGACTGATCATTGTTCATACAAAATTACCCATATAGACATGAATCACCTCAAACATAATTCTTTATACTCTAATTGGTTTGTTTATTATGTAGAGACAGGTAATTAAACATGTGGGGTTAAATGGGCTTCCATGAGGGTTGAGCCCAGTGTGCTATAGGATATTATACAAGCCATAAACATCAAAAAGATAATGCTAATATAGGAAGAACATGCAACCACATGAAGCACAAACACAAGGTGTAGTTTGAAACAATAGCTTAGTGTTACAAACATCAGAGGGATCAAAAGCCACAAAAGAGATAAAGAACATGTGTCTCACATACTAATATGTTTATAGGGATCTAATTCTTGCTAAGAAATCATAAAGATAGGAGTACTACGCATCTATCTCATGGAGTGGTCATAAAAAGTAACAACAAAAAATCATGAGAGGAATATTCGTGAAACAATCATTCATCATGAAAAAAATGACAATACAAAATATTATAAAAACATTTTCTACCACAAAGAGGAGAGCAGTGATCTTCCATGTTAGAGTAGACACTAATGTACATCAACAAAAGAGCTCTAATCAAGAACAATGTATACTCTTGATCAATAGTGTTGATCTTATGAATCAATACAATAATGTTGAATACACATTGAGAGATAGCATCTTCATGGAGTAGAGGTATGCTTCAATACAATTAAAATAAAGAACATTCTTGGAAATAGAAACACAATGAATATACAATCAATCATTGAAGCCTAGAAATGTAGAAGGCTACTCTAAAAATGTCAGAATAGAGATAACATAAAGAAAATTCTCATGTATGTGTAGTAAGATGAAACAACGGTGTTGTAAAAGTAATATGAAAATCAAGAGGAAGTGATGCATATGTTATGACGCTAATACAAGTCATCAAAAGGAAACACACAGCTATGGTTGGCATGTTTCATAGGCAGGTGTTGATGGGACTTTGTGACCAGTCTGCCAACAGAGTGTAAGTTGTCATCGGGTACTGGGGTACCAGCCAACTTTGTCTGTAAAGGTTTTCCGGGGAATAAATTCTCCAAGCCTTCAAGCAAGTGAAATTTGGGTCTTGACAGTGCAGGAGCTAAGTTGGGAGTGTGACTATTTTGTTCAGGGGGATAGCTAGTTTTCTTGGCTCATCTTCTCTAGGGATTTCGTTAGGTTGGGGTTTCTTGCAAGCATTTGGATTATCAAAGAAAATTGTAAAGATACGTTCAGGTTAGAGAGTAGTCATTCTATGTATATTTATGCTAATACATTTAAAACATCAACCATGCTCTAAAATACTACACTAAATACTTAATGCATATAGAACCATCAGTTCATACATATTCAATAGCAAGGTGAAAAGGTCGTTAATCTACTTGAAACATTAGAGCAAGGGACATCAGAAACATACTTCACAAAAGAGTATTAACTCAAAGATCATAACACTGACAATAACATTGCGAGACCCCTTTCTTCTTCATTAATGGTTTTCTAGCACCACTAGTGCATACAATAATGGCTCCAAGGGACTATCTATCTACTCAGAACTTCTAAGAACTAAGGAGCATTGAGCTTTGCAATTACATGAAATGAAAATTCTAAAGCTATGGACTACAAAATCATCAATTTCGTTGACCTTTGGAATGAGGTCGGACTTGTTATTTATACACAAAAGTTTCCCTAAAGTTAACCTAATCTAACTTTACACTCAACAATAAAATACAATTTCTGGTGGTCGGTACTACTTGCACCATGTAACAACAACCTCAAAAAGAGCAGAGGTTTGACAGATTAGAAGAAGAAGACAAGAAAAGATGTATGGAAGAATCAGCCTTGAGAAGAGAGCTAGAGGAAGAATAGAAGAAATCTAATCCCCTAGAGATTGAGGATAAATACCTCATCAATGTAAAAGTGGCTCACTATCTCTGATGCGCCAGGTGTTTAATGCTAGAGCAGTGCCTTGGGAAGACCACCTGTCATAACCATCCCTCAAGCTAACGTGCCTTATTGGGGTCACCTACTTTCTGACTCCCTTATTAACTGCCTAATAATGATCAGTCAGCTCTGGGGAACCTGGATGCGGGTCATCAAAAGAATGAAAAATTGTTGGATCTAGGACTCCGGGATCTGGGAGCTTGCACTCAAAGAATAAAGAATGTTCAAAATTTACACTACTGGTGAAAATATCTAGAATCTGGAGAACCTTATTTCCCTTTACTATTCTTGAATGTCTCCAAAACTTGGCTTATGCCATCCTCATCTATGTCCTTAATGCTATCCCACCGGCTGCGAGCAACCTCAAACTTTTCCTCAACTTCTCTTGCCCCATTCTAGAATTCATCTACTATCTTTATGAAATCATGTGCCTAGAGAATCATCTTAGATAATCTTGATATTCTTCCTCCATCAAAGTCCCCAATAGACTAATATAGGGATTCCATGAACTCATCATACTTACTGAGGACATAATCCTTTGGGGTGCATGTTCTGGTGGTGAAGGGGTCAACTTGTGAAACCCTTACCACAAATGCCTTAAATGGGCCCAAAGGATACCAGGCCGCAGTTAATTTATCTCTTAGGGCCTTAACTATTTCCTTGCATACCTCCATCTTGAGGCCAAGTCTGGAGTACTGGGCCTGGAGGGACTCAAATGATTCTTCCCCCAAAATACTTTCCTCTGTGATGACTTCTTCCCTGACGTTGAAGACCTCTTCCAACTTGACTTTCTAGCCTTCATATTTTTCCAAGTCTCCCTCCCAAAAGGTAGTAGAGAGGTTCACCTGATTCAATAGGTTGTTGATCTGATAGAGATTTGGGAGTGACACCACCAATAATTACCTTACGATGACTATTTGGTCAGTGATCCACCTATCCACAGCCTGGGCCTTCTTCTTCATGGCTCTTAGAGTATCCACATCACCCTGTGCAAGTAGTAATCCAAAGGTATAAGCTTCCAGGTGGATCTTGACTAGGGGCTGTGTGATTTTTGTCAGAAGTGCAGGGAGATTTGCATTGTTTTATCTTTCCTCCTTCAACTTCTAGGCCCTTTTACTATATTAGGCCTCCACTACTTTGGTGGCCTCCCTCAGTAGGTCCAACTCACCCTACTTATCTCTCCTCCCTAGTGTTACCTCTGTGATCACATAATCCTTGGGCCTTACCACCATTATATCTACATCTAGGAGAGGTGTTGCAATTATCACAATTGTACTTACTTCTCGACCAGTCTTGAGGGTATGGATTGTCTGGGCCTTCTTAGGATTTTTGGCCTCTGCATTTTGGGCCATCATTTTGGCTAGGGAGAGTGGAACAACTGTTGCAACCATTGGGGCCTTCCTCTTTCTAGATTCCACTAGCCATTGGGGTAGCTGGGGTGGCCTTTCTATCAAGGTCTGGGTATTGGGACTCCCCTCAGAGTTTGGTGGTGCATTCTTGGTATCTTCAGTGTCATTAGGCTCTTTCTCCTTTTCCTATTCCTTCTCCTTCTCTCCAGGGGCCTCATTATTTTATGCCCTATGGCGTCCTCTTTCATGATGTCCAAGATTTCTTCTCTGCTAGTATCAGCATCACCTAAATCTTTGGGGATTTCCCCATCCTTCTCAACATCAGGAGAATTAACATTTGTATCCTCGGGGTTCTTCCCTCATCCTGCTGTTGTTGTTCTTCCTCAGCCTCATTCGCCAAAATATATTACTCCATTGGAATATTTTATAGAGGCGACGGAGGTGTCTAGCCTAGGTTTAATGTTTGGGCTGCTGTGATCACCTCCCCGAATATACTCTAGGGCATTTGGTCACCCAGAGTAACCAAAGGCGTCTGGAGCATGATGACTAGGGGTGTGGTTGATCCTATGGGTCCAATTTCTACAGTCATCAGTTTCTCATCTGTTGTTCGCCATGGTTCATCCTCTCTCTCTTGGACTAGTGTTTTCTCCCACTCTGGCTCTCTTTGTGTTTCTTCCCGAATTTCCTTCTCTATGGTAGCTTCTTTCTCTAAGACTTCCTTCTCAGCGGGGATCTCCTCCTTTTCCTGAGTGGTGATCTCTTCCACCGTGTGATCTATATCCCCATGTAGGTTCATGAGCTCACCCATCCCGAAGCTATCATCAAAGTCATTATGCAGTGGAGACATATCTGAAATGTCATTTAGTTTGTGGGAATCCAAACTAACGTCTACTGAGGGAATGTTGGGCATACCAGGGCCTACGTCTACACTTGGGGTGGAGTTCACCTTCTTCTTTTTCTTTCTTTGTATTGGGGCCCCGACATCCAGAATACTTGTAGACTCTGCCTCAGTGAACTTCTACCTGCTCATTAGCATGGCCAATGATAGGGATCCCATCAGGCGAGCAGATGCTATCGGAGTTGCAACAAGGCCTTGAGATAGTTGGGCGCTTATTTTCTAGCTTTCCAGCCTCGATGTCTCCATTTGCACTTGTATTTACACCATTAAGGGGAGCAAACCCTTGGGAGGAACTTGGGCTAGGGTATCTTCTTTCTCTTTCTCCTTTCTTGTGTTGGGTCCCGCAGCTTCAAAAGTCAAAGTAGACCTCCAAACAATTGGTCCTTTCTAGGTGCTCCTCGAACACACCCACTCAAAATACTTGTGACTATTTTCTACAATGGGGTGGCAGACCCCCTCAATTGTTAAATCTTCTGGGGTGGCCCAATCCACCGAAGGGAGATCCAATTTATCTAACCCATGCTCTTTATACAATGGGTCCTCTAGGGGCCCGTCATTTGAAAAATCCTTTGGGAAACCCCAAAGGTCAAGGACCTTCATCAGGCCTTTGGACATCCGTGAATGCTAGCGGGCTCAGAGATCAAAACTGTCTTGGCAATCCACCTAGAAATCTTCAATATCGTCTTTGTGTGGTGGGGATGCCCGAGGAAGCGCTATTTCTATCTTTCCCAATGGATCAAAATTGTTTTTGGTATGGTGGAATTCCACCAGTCCTAGACTCTTCAGTTTTTTGTCTACCTCTTTTTTTGCGGCAAGACTATAAGAATAGTTCCCACTGGAGATTAGGAATGGAACATTGGTAACCTTCTTCAATGTGAAGAGGGCATGCAGCTCTAGGATTTTTCTGTAGAATTATAAAATAATAATTCTATCCCCATAATACCGAGGAAGAAGATAGGGTTTCCAGAGAAGCTGGTCACCTGAATATATGTGTGTTGTTGGAATTGAATGAAGTAATTCCTGTAAGTACTCACCAAGTTCATGGCCTCTTGTGATAATTGGTATTTGGAGTCCCGAGTAAGTGTCAAAATATTATGGTAAATGAATGCATCATTTACCTTGAAATTTCTTTTGAAGCTAAGTTCCCAATGGACCTAGGGATAATGATCACATGGCGTCAACTAGCCGGTCCCATTCCCGAGAACATCCATTGTATCCAAACCTTGAAAAGCAGGTCTTTGTGGGCCAGTGCCAATAGTACATAGGATGTCATGTGGAACCTAGAGGTCTGGAGAACGCTCTTCATCTATGTGTCCACATGGTTGGTGATGATGGCCACCCAATTGAATGTCTGATTGTAGGTGGTGATGTAGTAGAGAGTAAAAGCACAATAATTTGTCACCCTTTTACAAAGGAAAAGGTTAACAACACCAAAACTATAAAACTTCAAGGGCATAAAAGTCACATTTCTGTTGAGAATTTGAAGATGATGTAAACTAAAGAAATGTGTGAAATAGGATGAATTATATGTCTATAATTTTTTTAAAAAAAATTGAATCAAAATAAATATATTTTTTGAATTTTTTAGGTCAATTTTTCATTTCCTAAAAAATACTGTAAATCAAGGAGTTTATTTCCTGCCAAATCATTATAAGTAAAACATTGTTTTTTCCTCCAATTTTAGAATATGTTTTAGATGACATGTATAGCTAGTGCAGAAAAAAAGAAAGAAGTGTTTTGGATCTATAGTTTTCCCGTTATAAGTTTTCAAAGTCAAACTTACCTGAAATCAATAGTTTTTGTCTCCCGCCACTTTTCCCCTATCAAAACTATAACAAAAACCAAATAAATTACATATTATTAAAGAGGACTCTCTTGTCTAGTGTTCTATATGATTTTAATTTTTTTTTGAATTGATTTATCATTTTTTTATATTTTCCGAATCAACGACTGTTTGACTGTTAAAATACCTACTTTCAATAGTTTTTAATTAAAATAGACTATGTCTAATTAAAATACTATAAAATCTATATGAGGATATTCTTGACTCTGATCTCTACAAAAGGGTATTTTTGTATTTTTTTAAATATCATTAAAAAGACTAGGAGTTATTGAAACGTTACTTTTTCTAAAATAATTTTATTTTTATGGTAATTGGACTCAAAGTGGTACAAAACATACATTTAAAAGACATTTCCAATTGGAAAAGTTAAAGAATTTATCTAACTTATCTAGAATGAATCTAGCTAGACTATATGTTTGACCAAAATTAATTTTTAGTTAAAAATACTAAAATTCAGCTGTGTTGATAAGTTAGCCTAAAAGGTGACAGATTATTATGCTTTTACCCTAGAGGAAGTAATGCGTCCATGCCAAGAAATCGTGGGCATGGGGCTCTCCGAAGATCCTGCATAAAAATATAATGCCTACTTGGATAGGTTCTTTAAAATCCCCGCAAGGAATCTCCTGCTTCATCTTTTTATAGTCCCTTCTCAGGGACTTTAGGCAGTGGGTGTTGAGATGTTGCCAGGAGAGAAGGGAAGCTTCTTTGAACTTCTTTAATAACATGGCCTAGCAGAGAAAAATGACTCCCTTGAATCTAGGGATCCCTAGCCCTGAAGCAAAAGTAGCTTCATCTAGATTGACGATAGTCACTGGATAGTGTAGCGATCGTAGATCGGCGAGAAAGACAACCTAAGTGGAGGCATTGTAGAGTGTCACCAGTTGGAGTATCAACTCCAGTGCTTGCACCAAGTAGGGAAAACTTGCATATTTGATGATCCCAGAGGCAGCCATGTGTTTTTCCATATTATCTCTGGCAGTCCTCTTTTGGTAGATGGCTTGAACCAAGCCCTACATTTCAAAAAATAGTCTGGGCTCTGTATTTGTTGTCTCTTCTAACTTAGGTACCACCTTGGACCCTATGAGAGCATCCTCCTTCGGGTACTTGGAAGTTAGCGGCAGTTTGGCCAGCATCTTTTTGGCCTTTGTTTTTGTAGCTAGCCGAGTGGAGGTAGTTGGTAGCTCCAGGCTATCAAGAGAAGTGATTACTTTAGACATTTTTTATCAATAAATGTGCAACCTGCAAGACCGGAGAACTACTAATATATGATATGATAAAAATAATATTTTAGGGACTCCAAGGAATTAACCACTATTTTTCCCCTGTCCAAAAATGTTAACACACATCAAAAATCCTAGAATATTAAGTTAACATGCATCTGATTCTGATAAACACCCAGGGATCCAGGGCATTGGATTAGGTGAAAAAAAGGAATGAAGACCCAGAGGCTTCTTAGCACCCAGAGTCTAGAAGAACTAGCCGTTGTCGACGTGACCAGTAGAGAGTCATACTTGGCTGACATGGATCGTCACGTGGCCATGTGACATGCGGTGTAATGGCATTAATGGCGACAAGTGGGCTGACACGGGGGAAGTAAATGCCAAATGGAATGGGATTTGAATGCCTACTCATGGGAAATTAATCCCACCATCAAGATGACATGATAGAGGAGAGAGAAAGTCGCCATGGCTTGAACTAGTGCGGTGCCGAGTTTGAACCATGGCGAATACCTCTCTGACGAGCTTGACAAAATGGTTTCGATGTGATGGAGGGTGACAAGATCGACATGAACAGAAGGATATACATAAGATATACACATATATACGGAGGGTCAAAGCGCTATGAGGGCCAAAGCACAACTCATAAGTTGATCGCCACAAACAGACATATATATAGATATATACAAAAAATTACACCATTTACAGAATATACATGAGCATTTACACTACTCTACAAAATATAAAAAGCATACATACTACTACAACTGCACAGAGGGTGGAAAACCCTTTGGTGGAGCAAAACCACCAATGGGAGGTGATAGAAAAGCCAGCGCAAAGACGTGACAAAACAAAAATAGAACCAAGACAAAATAGAACAAAAAAAAATAGACAAAAGCAAGAAACAAAAAACCAAAAAAAAGAGACGAGAGAGCCAAAGGCCTACCTAGAAACATGGGGAATGTGAGAAAGATGAGCATGGGAGGCACTCTGCAACAAGTTGACCCTTGAGTAACCATGAACAAGCACTACTAATCACTGTCAATCAATCACTAAGCATAGGGAGAAAAATGATGTTTAATCACCTTAATTGCCTTTGAATCGCTCTAATTGCTCTGAGTGTTTAATCACGGTAAATGTGAAAATGACTGGTAACTTCTATTTTTACCCTTAGGGTAAAAATGTGTTTCTTTCCCTCTGTAAACTCTAGAAAAAGAAAACCTCCGGACCCTAGGCCCAAGGATTCCATGCAGCCATATCTTCTAACAAAAGAAGACGTGATGGCAGAGAATCCCAGAGTCCGGGATTCGGCTGGCTCAAGACAAACAAACCAACTCCGGGACTGGGTCCCGGAGACCAAAGAAGGAAGAAAGAAAAAAGAAACAATCCTTTTGGAAGCAAAGCCCAAAGGGAAACAAAGGAAACTAGAAACCAAAGGAAAAGCAAAAGAAAAAAAGGGGACCTAACATTTTTCCTACAAAATGTAGGGATGAGTATGCAGGGCATAACAATAGGTACTTATCTTATTTTTATGCAGGTCAACCTTGAGTCAAACCTTAAAAATGACATGATTATAATATTAATACACTTACTGTCAAGTGAGAAGCATTGATTCTACATAAGGGAGCATATTTTACTGGTCACAAGTGTTTCGTGGTTCAAAGGTGCAATCACAACAGGCTAGTAGGTACAAAAGGAGGACAAAAGAAAATATTTTCAAATGAATGACAAAGCTGCTACAAAAAAAAAAAAGGAAACAGTGGTAATCAATGATATCCATGGCTTTAATTAAGCATGTGGGAGTTTTCTTAATCAAAAGAAATGCAGGGTGTTTCTTAATGCAAACCAATGGTCTCAGGAACAAAGATCATGGTTAAGATCATTTATGCATGTGTTTTTGAGGGGAAAAAACTTTGATTGGAGGAGGGAATCTTTTCTCTATAGAGACAATGTTATTGAATTACATGAATCTTTGGAGTTGTGTAACAAATCCATGATTACGAATGTGACATAAGGAAAGATATATTTTTTATGTATGTTTTCCAAGAAACTAGTATAGCGACGAAGCCTAGGTGGAGCATTTAAAATGATAGTGATATTGTAATAGAGGGGAGGAAGTCTCGTGCCATGAACAAATACATCTCAGATATTCTTACAAGAGCATATAGTATGTCAAGCACACAACCTATTGGGAAACAATGCAATGAAATGGTGAGATGATTGTGCAATAGCAATAAATACCACCAAATAAGCGAGGTTTTTTGTCTCAAGGCAGAAAGTTTAGTGAATTTAAGAGGTGTGAAAAGTGGTAGAATAGGGTGAATACAATAAGCATTTAAGTAAGAATCAAGGCCACAACCTATGGAAAATGAATACCAAAATCCTCCAAAGCTCCGAGTAACAAAGAGAAATAATTACAGAGTGTTGATGCCTGGAACAACAAGGGGTGCAGAGATGGACAGAGGCATACAAGAGGAAATTGTGGCCCACATGTCAAAAAAAGCTAAAATGGCAAAATATACAGCCATAGACATCACATATATGCATATCATAAATCATGGAATTCCATATATATTTGTTGAAAACAACATTCATGCATGAGAGATGAAGATAGAATAACCCCATGATAGTTTTAAGAGAACAAAATATACATAGGGGTTTGCCAACATAATACTATGAGGCCATAGTTAGAGGAAAGAGATTTAGACTCTTGAGTACATGTAAATAACTATAAATATACAAGGAAAGAGGCCACGAAAGAAAAAAAAAATCTCCAGCAATTTCCCATCAAAACACTAGTTGACCCTCAGTATTTCATGCCAGTATTCCCAACAACTTGAGCAGAGGATGGTGAAGGTGAAATGGGTGCATGGTCTATAAATGAAAGTCTTTGATCACCAGGAAAATCCATCAAATCCTCATCTTCACAATGGAGACATCTTCATTGGTGGTGAAAGCTTAGCACAAAAGTCTATGTGAATAAAAAAATGAAATAAACAAATGATCTTAGGGTCTTTATTTACCCTAGGTCAACCTTTCATAGAATGATAATTTTGTGCCTTAGCTCTTTTGCAAATATTTTTTCCAACTAATGCTCGTAGGCATATTACTCTTTAATTATTTTTCTAACTGGTATTTTTTATCACTTGAATATCCTTGTGATTTTATTGTTGCATTTCTAAATTGTAAAGTTATATTAATAAAATGATGTAATTTATATCATTTTATTAATAATATTTCAAATATCGATATAGGGTTTTAAAAGATAACAATAAATATTTTATTTTGCACCATCTAAATAATAATTATTAAATAATTTATAGTTTAGTATTTACAAAATATATTATATTAAAAATATTATTAAGCGGTTTGACTATCGCTTAATAAATATTATTAAAATAATTTATATTTAGTAAAATAATAAATTATTCATATAGTCTTTCAGATTTTGGATAAAACAAACTATCTTACATATATATCTTATCCAAACAAATAACTCTACAAGTCGTCTTGCAATAAACAAAAGGATATTTAACAATACATGCAAGGTCGGCTTTAAACTATCACTCGGGTCCAGAAGTCTACTCAGGTGATAAAGTGTCACTCAGGTGATACTACAAATCACTCGGGTCATACTAATCACTTGAGCGATGCTGATCACTAGGGAAATGTTGATCACTCGAGAAACACTAATCACTCAGGACTTGCATAATGCTTGCTGGCTTGGTCGACACTAGATGACTAAGTGTTTTGACACTAATTGACAATATGTCTTTCTATAAGGTCTACAATCTCCCCCTTTGGCATTAGTGACAAAAAATCTTATCATTGAATTTTGTATCTCATATGTCAAAACTCCCTCTTTCTGTCTGCTCGGGTTTTGACACTTGCTTCTACTGCTCAAGTCCAACTGACTCTATTTTTTATGTTTTTCAAAAAACAAATTTGTAAAGTACATCTTCTTCTCTATTCCCCTGTACATGTGTTTCCTCAATGATATTTTCCCTTTATTATAATATAATGATATTTCCCCATGTACGTGGTAAATTTGGCCTTGTTAATTCACCATACACTTCAACATAGTCCTTCTTCACCAGATACACACAAGACTGAATATGAGATTATTCATCTTGTCTACCTGCATGATTCGACTTGTTTCCTTCTATCTAGATGGGGTTTTTGAAATTTCTCTCAGAACGAGAGTCTCACAACCATAGAACAATCTAGGAACGAAGGATTTATCTCCATGAATGCAATACAATGCAAGATTATACTAAGAAATGAAAGATGTAAGATGATCTAAGACATGATTTCAATGCAATTATTCTAGAAATTGAAACTAGTCTATTGCAATAATGAAATTATTCTATATGAGATTAGCAATAAAATGAGACAATAATTCAGTATTCTAACAATGCAAAAGTGAGTGGGGGTTTGAATGAGAGAATGAGAGTTCTTTTATAGACTCAGAGATGATCATAATAGAAACTTTCCCTTTTGAAATAAAATAGATAGAAAAGCCAGTTCAAAATAGAAAGCTTTATTGAAAAGAATTCAATAAATTGTTTTCTTTTTGCTTTAGCTGTTTTCTTTCTTTGATTTAATTATGTTTTATTTGATTTATTTGTTTTCTCTCTCTTTAAAGCATAATTAAAGAGAAGTTTCTAATTCTGAATAGAAGAAAGATTTTTGAGAGAATATCCAATTAATTAAATAAATATGTCCTCATAAATAGGTTTTTCTCAATTATCTGAATATTTAAATTCAATTATTGAAATGAGGATATTTATTTAATAATTAAATATTATTTAATTCCTTTTCATGTGTCTCAACTAAAGAGGGTGAATTTAATTTAATTAAAGTGCTAGGACTTTATTAATTAAATTAATTTGATCATAAGGTTTGTTTAGCTAAATAGATATTTAGGAATTTTCTGATCATGATGTATGATTAATGCAGGTTTAGGATTTTCTGCATTTGACACTCAAGTCGAGTAGAGTCAGTTGAAACTCAGAATTGCCTAGTAGAATAGGACTTTGATGATTCAGAAGAATAACAAATGAAACAAAATTGGTTAAGGTTGCAAGATGCCAATTTTGGGGTGTTACATTTTTCCCCTCTTTGAATTGATGTGCGAGCAGCGCATTGATTCAAAGAATAGTCTGATGTCTGAAGCATAGAAGAATAGATTTGAAAGTTGATTGATGCAAAGATTTCAGAGCCATCTCTAGAATAGAGCTTGACTCTCCGAAGTCTAGGTTAGGTTTCCAAGACGCTGGTCAAGTAGAGTTTTTGAGGGTCATCTTCAGAACGAAGCTTGATCCTCAGGGATCCGGGTTAGAATGCCCCGATACCTAAATAGATTGATATCTTTCAAGAGGCTATCCTTAGAATGAGGCTTAACCTTCAGGAGTCAAGGTTAGATTTCCCCGATAGGTATCCCGAAAGATAATCAATAGAGATTTTAGGACTATCTCTAGAACGAAGCTTAGTCCCCCAATATCTAGGTTAGATTTCCAAGACATTGGTTTTGATAAATATCTTTCACAAAGCTATCCCCAGAACGAGGCTTCACTTTCAGGAGTCAGGGTTAGATTACCGCGATACCTATCTCAAAAGATAATGAAATAGAGGTTTTTAGGACTATCTTCAGAACGAAGCTTGGTCCTCAGGGATCCGGGTTAGAATGTCCTGATACCTAAATAGATTGATATCTTTCACAAGGCTGTCCTCAGAATGAGGCTCAACCTTTAGGAGTCAGGGTTAGAATGCCCCGATACCTGTCTCAAAAGATAGTCAATAGGGGTTTTAGAACTATGTTCAGAATGAAGCTTAGTCCCCCAATATCTAGGTTAGATTGCCCAGGCATTGGTTTAGATAAATATCTTTCACAAAGCTATCCCCAGAATGAGGCTTCACTTTCAGGAGTCAGGGTTAGATTGTCCTGATACCTATCCCAAAAGATAGTTTTTCAAGAATCATCTCCAGAACAAAGCTTGATCCTCAAGAATCTAAGTTAGATTGTTCAGATACTTAAAAGATGGCAAGATCTAAGGAACAAAGATGCCATTATTGATTGTGGAGTATCCAGTTTTGACTCTGAGGTATGAAAAACTGAACATGCCCCAAGTGATGAGCTACCCCTAGCAATGAGGACTTTTGAAAATTAGATCAGATTGATTGAAATAGATTTAATGATGTAATCATCCTACCCCCTCGAGAGCGAAATTGAAAGATGACATGTCATATTGATGCCGGAGAGCGAAAAAATTGCAGATAGATGGTGAGGCAGAGATCAAGAACTCAGAACATATTAAGGGAGAATTCAGAAGATGCAGAGTCGAGTTCGAGTGATTTCGAGGTCAGGTTGACCAAGTTTGACTAGGGTTGACTAGAGTTGACTAGAGTTGACTTTTGAGGAAAAAAGTCAAAGATTTTAGAAAATGATGATATGATAATATTCTGACAAGAAAGCGACGTCAGAAAGTTGACTGCATAAGTGTCTGATCGTGTCGGTCTCGAAAATTTTAAAATGTGATTTTGAACAATATAGAAGTGTCAAATTTCAATTTCGATCACGAAAATGGATTCAGAGTGGTAAAATTAAGTAGTGGTGCAATTTTTGCGCAAAATGGAGCACTTTGAAAAATTAGGTCAAAACCCATATAAGGATGAAAAGGGTAATTTTCAAATCATTTCAGCCCTTTGACTTTGTGAGAATTGAGCTCTAAGTAGAAGACAAAATGGTGGTCCCCTATAGCAGTCATCATTTTGAGCGATCGAGGAGACACAACTAGCCCATAGTGTACAAACCCCCTGTAAGTGGTCGATAAACCTCCCTGTAATTCAAATTTCATGCATTTTGGTCAATTTTTGCTTCATTTTTTATGTTTTGAAAAGTTGAGTCGCGGGTCTTCGTGCGAAGAAGTAGTTTCTTCACGCACCCTGTAGGGAAATCTCGCGCGAAGAAACAATGTTTCACACCACTCAGTGTAGAATCTCATGCGGGAGAGTAACCAGTTTCGCGTGAGAAACCCTTTTGGAAGGTGTTTTCTCGCACGAGTAGGCATGAAAGCTTGCACGAAATCGGAATGTCGTGTGATGCGAAAAACTTCTTTGCATGAGAGATAACTTCTTCACGTGAAATTCTACTTCTTTGCATGAGAAAAGTGGTTAAAATGAGTAGGAAATCAGTCTGCATCGCGTCCAATAGCTTTTGCGTCAGCGTCATTAATGTCTGTAAGATATCTTGAATGCTTTAGTATAGCATTATGCTTTTATTATTGTGGATTACTGATAGTGCCCTATTGTTTGCATGTCTTATAGGTTGACTTCCTAGATATAGCATTCAGATTGCATCATCAGGTGATCAGCAGATTGGTATCTCAGTTAGATGATGTTGAGATGGCGCATATAGGCACGTTGGGATTAAGCATATTATGTGATATACCTGAAATTCAGATTAATCACAGACTACTGGGAGCTTTGGTTAAGCGTTTCCATTCAGAAGTGAACACATTTTACTTACCATAGGGGGAGATGACCATTACTCCTGAGGACATCTATCGGATCCTAAGGATACCTTTTATTGGGGTCAGAGTCAAGTATGAGACATGGCCCAAGTTGGGCACAACAACTTTGAGAGAGGTCTTTCAGGACGACCTCATGATGGGTAGAGCGATCCCATGGGAGGATCTGATCAGTTTGTATGGGGTGACCCACAAGTTGCTAGTGGTACTAGCATGCTTCCTTGGGTGTTACCTGATGCCTGATTGTGGACAGCACAGTCTAGAGTGTGGCTGGGAGAGGATGTTGCAGCTGATGATGGCACGACCGTGACACTATGGGTGGGGTCAATGTATGTTGGCACACCTGTATCACGAGATGCATGAGATCACCTATCAAGAGGTGAAGAGTATGGCAACAGGCATATTCATTTTATAGGTATGGGCTTGGGAGAATCTTCCCATCACTAGGCCGATGTGTGAGGACAAGAGACAGCCCTTGGAGCCCTATATTTGCCGATATAGGGGGATGATTACCCAGGCTGCGCTGGGTAAGGTTGATCAGTGGCGAGCTCACCTCGACGATCTAGCAGTAGTGATTTGGAGGCCTTGGAGACTGACAGAGGCCTGGGATGATGTAGCAAAGCAGTTGAGCCACATGTTTTTCTCGCATGCGATGATTGGTTGCACTATCACAGTGATCGAGAGATTCCCACAAAAGTAGGTATGGCGACAGTTCGGTCACCCACAGGACATCTCATAGGAGTATACGGTATATGCAAGATTTGCTGAAGAGGTCAGGAGGGGCTAGGGGACACCATTGGACCAGGGGCATATGAGGATAGATATTCTCTCATTGGTCCTAGTTCAGTGGGACTACCTCAGAGACATAGCAGATGCCGGTGTGACTGCCAAGTACAGGGAGCACTTTATCATGCACCTTTTTTCAAGGTTCATTGATCTAGTGGGTATAGTAGGCTGAGGGCATGCGGTACCCCCATAGGTCATGAAACCACATGTGCAGATGCCTCCACCACAGCAGAGGGTACAGTCAGGGTTGTAGTAGGGTCCCCGACCGAGGACACTACAAGTGGACATCCCCGCCCAACATATGGGGATGGATGTTGGAGCGAGTGACAGTGGTAGCACTAGACAGTCGCAGAGATAGATTGCAGAGCAGGTGACTGGGGAGCAGCAGGTACCTCCACAGGAGGAGGGACAATAGGATGAACCTATGTAGGAGGATCAGCCTATGCAGGATATAGCACAGGACCCACAATGACGATCATGGGAGAGAGTGAGATAGCTCACTAGATAGGTGGGAAATTTGACTATATAGTTAGCCGTGCGAGACACAGGATTATTAGATCGATATCAGGAGATACAGGATCTCCAAGAGCAGCTCTGGGAAACTCAGGAGGAGATGCATCATCAGACTGCATGGGCTATGTACTACTATGCATCATATACCAGTGTAGTGCCTGACGAGGCATCTCAGGTAACCAGATTTTCTAGCTATGCAAGAGGGTCAGAGGGAGCACAGATGGCACCTCCACCTCCTCCGGGTGACAAGGGAGAGGGCCAGAGTTAGACTTTGATAGAAAGATAGAGATGAGATCATAGGATGTATCTAATGCATTGGCATCCTTGTATCATATCACCATTTTGAGATAGATTGTGCTCGAGCAACACCATTTTGTATTGTATCAACACATTATATATATGAGCTCATCTTTTGGTATCATTGCATATTGTATATTTTCTTTATGAGATGTTTCCTATATGCTTAGATGGTTAGATGATTTATGATGTATGCAAATGTATGCAAATGGATGAATATGTTTGAAAGATATGTATGAAATGCACATGTATGAATGTAAAGATGTATGTATGTAAATGATTTATGTAAATGCAATGTGCAAATGAGAATGTAAATGCAATGTGTAAATGAGAATGTAAATGCAATGTATAGATGATTATGAAATGTGAATATGAATACATATGTGGTACTAACATCTCATGCAGGATGACAAATGCTAACCAAAAGATTATGTGAAGAGTCAAGAGAAAGGATCGAACACCTATGCAATCATGATGAGACCAGAACGGGGAAGAAGAACTCCCCAATGTATGAACCCAGAAGAATGCAATGAAAAGAACACCAAATCATTGTCGCAATGCAAGTCTAGAATGAAAATGCAATCCTATGCTAGATGCAATATGAGAGTGCAATTCTAGGACATGGTTGTGAGACCCATCATATATTTATCATCATTGAGCATTTTTTTTGGAACATCAAAGTCAATACAACCCTTACTGGCACCACAATGCAACCATAAGGATATGAATATGACTTATTATCAGATAAAATATAGGAAACAAACGTAAGCACCAGGGCACAAAATCCAAGATGACCTGAACATTGTTTCCAGTTAATGTTGCAAGACTACACCAGTATCAAGGCATTCAAAGCCAAGATAACCATGAGTGTGATCATGCATAAACAAACAGATCAATAAAAAACAAAGCAATGATAAATAGAGCAATAACAAGCAAGGAGATAGTACCGACCTCACCATGGCGTACAAATAAACAAGATAGAGGGATGCGAGGTTGTTCCACCTTATTGCGGGAGCTCTTATCACATACACCCTATTTATTTGACGTTGCCAGATCATCAAGACTACACCAACAAGAAGTAGACAAAGAAAATAGCAATGAAATTCATGAGAACAGACAGCATACAAAGAAATATTTGATCATAGCTTAGCATGTTTCAAAGCTGTTTGAATGTGTTCATGTGTATGAGGTGTTGAAAAACACTATTGTGCTTGTGAGTGCATTGTGTTTGAATGTTATTGATAGATGTTTACATTTGAGATATCTGATATGTGTTAAAAAACATAGATGTGTCCAAAGATAGTGTTAAAAAATACTATTTATGGTGGTGTGGAGAAACACCAGTTTGTGTCAGTAGCGAGTTGTCCTTGAGAAGTGACAAGATTACTGACTCAGGTGTAAACCAAAGATGTGATCAAATGGAAGGCCCATGACCCCAAGTAATGATGACTGACTTGACATATGTTGCGAGGTCAAATGAGATTTGAGTGCCCCCAAGTGTATGGCGCTGAATCAATGACAAGTCAGGAGGGTTTGCAAAGGAACTAGAGTGTCACGAAAGTGACTGAAAGATATGTACAGACTAAAGCATAGAATTGTCAAGACTGAGTATCGATAGATAGAGCGTGTGAGTATAACTCCAATGGTAACAAATGTGAGCAATCTCGATAGAATAGCCATAGTAGGAAGATGCAGTGAGAACCACTGGTGACTGACGTGAGAGAGATGCTCAAATGAAACGATCGTAGTATAAGCTATACATCAATAGGCAGACGCAGTGAGAACCACTGGTGACTGATGTGAAGAAGATCCTTTAAAAGATAAAAGGACAATGCCCCTGAGATCAGATGGGTTGTCCTTAAAAGTGTGACCAGTTTCAATCCATGTGAGTTGGTGTCTTGATGGGAACTGAAAGCAAACGAAACCAGGAAAGCATGAAAGCAACAATGCAGGAAAGAAAATGTGCAAAGCCAAGTGGTGCTGTGATAGGTATAGCATTGTGGAACAAGAGGCACCTATTTACCATGTTTTCACCTTCTTGGAAGAAATTCCTTTTTTTCTACCATGACGCCTGTTTGCCAGGTTTTCATCAATGGCACCTTTTTTTTCTCTTTTTTTGTATTTTTCAATTTTTTTATTTTTTTGTATTTTTGGAATATATGATTTTTTTGGAGATACATCAAAGCACCTATCGCTAGGTTTTCACTAAGATGATCATTTTTCAGGACTTTTTCAGACTTTTAGAATTTTTTTCAAGACTTTAGTATATACATGAGCACACTGAAGATGTCTCAGCTATAGAATCGCTTCAAATGAAGAGCGTTGATGGGCTCTTTGAGTTGTTCTCCTTCAGTAGTAGAGAGTTGATAGGTACCAAAACCAAACACTATAGTAACAATATATGGACCAAGCCAATTTGGTTCAAACTTACCTTTCTAGATCGAATGTTGCTGATTCTTAGGGTTCTCCCTTAGAATGAGGTCACCCACTTGGAAATCTCTTGGTCTAACCTTTTTGTTATAGCTCTTGGACATTCTCTTCTAGTATGCTCTAAGGTGATCAAATGCCACTTGATGACATTCATCAAGTAATTCTAGCTCTTGTAGCTGAGATATTATGGTATCTTCATCAGTAATGAGGCCTTTCAGAGAGATTCGCAGAGAAGGAATCTTGACCTCAATAGGTAGCACATCATCTGCTCCATAAACCAATGCATAGGGAGTAGCCCCTGTTGGTGTTCTTATACTTTTTTTGTATGCACAAAGAGCTGGATTGATCTGGAGATGCCAATCTCATCCAGATTTATGCACTATGTGATGCAAGATCTTAAGGATTGTTTTGTTGGATGCTTTCACCTATCAATTACCCTGAGGATAATAGATGGAAGACCAATTTTGAGTAATTTTAAACTTAGAGCAGAGCTCTGTCAAATCCTTATTTTTAAATTGTCCCCCATTATCAGTGATAATCACTGAGGGTACACCATGCCTACAGATGTTGTAGTTGAGAATAAACATAGCTACTATTTTGCCACTGGCAACAGTGAGAGGGACTGCCTCCACCCACTTAGTAAAATAGTTTGTAGCTATAATAATGAACTTATGTCCATTGGAGGATGAAGGATAAATTTGACCCACCAAATCAAAGGCCCATCGTTGAAATGGCTAGAAAGTAATGAATGGAATAAGCTCCTTGGATGGAGCATGAATCAGGTTTCCATGTAATTGACATTGTTTGCAAGACTTGGCAAACTGCATTGCTTCTTTTTTCATATCTGGCCAGTAGTAACCAGCTCTAATAAGTTTACGGGCCAATGTCAGGCCATTAGAGTGTGACCCACAGATGCCTTCATGCACCTCTACTAACAATTTTTTGGACTCATCGGGTTCTAAACACCTAAGGAGGGTACCATCTAGACCACATCTATACAAGTCATTAGTGATGATGATGAACCGTGAAGCACTACAGATTAGGTGATGTTTCTCATTTTGAGAGTAAGTTTCCAGAACAATCTGGTCATGTAGGTAGGAGAAGATGTGATGGTAGTGGGATGAGTCATGTCCTATAATAGAATAGATCATCCAGGAGTCAGGGGAGTCATAGGCTGGGTAGCGTAATGTCTCCACTAGGAATTCATGTCTGAAATCATTTTCAGCCATCTTTAGCATAGAGGCAAGAGTAGCCATGGTGTCTGCCACTTTATTATCTACCCTCATAACCTATTGAAATGTGATGTGAGTAAAATAATGTTTAAGATCATCAACCAACCATTTATAAGGTATCAACTTGTCATCCCTTGTCTGATACATGTCATTGACTTGATTGATGACTAGCTGTGAATCACCAAGAATATTTAGTTCGTCAAATCTCCACTCAAAGGCGATCTTCATTCCATTGATTAGGGCTTCATACTCAGCAATGTTGTTTGTACAAGGAAACAACATCTTGTATTCTTTTGGTAATGAGTACCTTTGAGGTGTAATGAATATTATCCCAGCACCTGACCCCTGTTGGGTAAATGAACCATCCAAAAACATAGTGCATGAGCGATGTGTAAGAAGTAATATGGACTCGTCCGGAAATTCAATGTGCAATGGTTGATGATCAAATAGAGGTGCTTCTGCCAACTAATCTGCTATTACTTGGCCCTTAATGGCTTTCCTTTCCACATATTCAATATCAAACTTGCTGAGAAGCATGACCCATTTAGCTAGTCTACCTGTGAGGGTAGCTTTACTGAGCAAATATTTTAGAGGATCAATTTTAGCAATTATACGTGTAGTATGAGCCAACATATAGTCTCACAATTTTTGTGAAGCAAACACTACTGCAAGGCAAGCTTGCTCTATAGAAGAATATTTCATTTCATATGAGACCAGAGTTTGACTAATGTAATAGATAGCCCTCTCTTTGTTGTGCTAATCTTCTTGAGCCAATAAGATACCCAATGATGTATCTATAGTAGAGATATATAGTATAAGTGGCTTCCCATGGATAGGAGGCATCAAGATCGGTGGGTGTGAAAGATACTGTTTGATTTGTGTGAACCCTTCATCACATTCTTTGTTCCACTGATAAGCCAAAACCTTGTGTAAATTTTTGGTAAATGGTTGGGACTTGTCCGCCAATTGAGAGATAAAATGTTGGATAGACTGCAGTCAGCCCTAAAGTCCTCTCATTTGTCTGATATTTTTTGGTGGTGGCATTTCCATGATAGCTTGTACTTTTGCAGGATCCACTTCGATGCCTTCAGTAGAGATGATGTAGAGAAGCAATTTTCCAGATGTTACACCAAATGCGCACTTCTTAGGATTGAGTCTCAGACTAAATTGTTCCATATGATCTAGTATAGGACCTAGATTGGCAAGATGTTTCTTTCAGTGCATGCTCTTAGCCAAAGTGTCATCCACATAATCTTCCATTGTTTTATGCATCATGTCATGAAATATGGTGGTAATAGCTCTCTGATATGTAGCACTAGCATTTTTGATTCCAAAGGGCATGACATTCCAACAGAAGGTGCCCCAAGCACATATGAAGGCAGTTTTCTCTTGGTCCTCTAGCGCAATTTTAATATGGTTATAGCCAAAGAAACCATCCATTAGTGAATACATTTCATATCCTGCCATCATATCTACGATCATATCAATATTAGGCATCCTTAAGACATGCCAAATTCAGGTCTTTGAATTCTGTGTAGACTCTTATGGATTTATCATGTTTTGATACTGGAACAATATTAGAGATCCACTCGGCATAATCAATTACTCTAATAAACACTGCTTTAAGAAATTTCTCCAATTCAACTTTGACAAGTAGAGCTACATGTGGATGCATTTTGCAAAGCTTCTTCTTGATGGGCTAAACACCTGGTGCAATGGATAGATGGTGCATGATTAGATTAGGGTCTAATCCTGGCATGTCTGAATATTTCCATGCAAAGTTAAATCTTTTTGCTTATGAAGAATGTAGTGAATTCCTCTCTTTCTGCCTTTGATAGTGATTGTGCCAAGTGAATAATCTGAGGTTCTGCCTCTGTACCCAAGTTGATAGGTTGAGTTGGTTCAATAAGAACAGATGATCTTTCCTAAAAATGACTTGGGAGTGCATCAAGTATCTAATCCTCGAGCGCCTTGAAGAGGTTTTCACCCTTGGATACGTCTTTTCTTTTGACTATTTTAGGCTCTGATATTGCCACAAGGTGGTTTTCACCATCAGAGAACCTATTTTTTCTTCTTTTTATTTTGTGACTAAGATACTTGATGTCAGCCTCAGTCATGTTGACACTTGCTTTGCTAGTAGGAGACGTTACAAGTTCAACAATGTGTAGGTAATAGGAAAGAGCATAATCATTCTAGAACGTAAGGACTTCAATAGATGGGGAGGTAGAGTTCCAGTCTATAAGCTTAGGATGGTGAAGTGAAAGAGGAGTGACGGGTTCAAGTGCATTCATGGTATAATCATCAAAGCAATGGACAAGCAAGTCAAGACCCAAAGCAATCTCATCCAGAGGTATAGTCAAATTCGTTTGATTCATAGCGACCGTAGTAGATGACATGTTAGCACCTAGGGAGTCAGACTCATGTGACCCTACACTAGACTGTTCACCTACTTCAAGAAGGTTTTCATATGCATTAGCTATATCTGTATCTCTGTCAGAAGTGGCATATGATAAGTTGTCAAATTCATATTCATGGGAGTCCATTTAATCATTAGGTCTCATGTCAAGAACATGAGTGAAATCAACTCTTTGTCCCCAGTTGGGATGGGTTCTACCTAGAACCTCTTCTATAGCCAGATGAGAACCTATTGACCTAGGTGCCTCAGTAGTGTTTGTAGTGCCAGCTATCTCTTGTGTGATGAGAAGTGACTGGAATTCTTGGTCAAACTATTCTTGAAAATGTGGTGGTATGAAGAAATCACCTTGATCACTAAGGTTCAGAGTATATATGTTTTTCCACTCTTCATAAGCTAATGGAGCAAGTGAAGTGGTGGAATCAGAATCACTATCAGTGTCTATTATACTGACATGTGGTACAAAGTTATCTGGCTCAGCAAAGAATGCTGCCAGGTCTGGAGGGATAGAATAAGGAAAAGTATCCTCATCAGAGCTGTCTACAGGTTCTGCAATTTTTGGTGGTTCTTTAGGTGTTGGTTTCTTATCTTCTCAAGGTATAAACTTATTTATTCCCAGTTGGAATGTGGGTTTTTGGAAGCCTATACCTATAGAGTTGCGTGTTCTGTGACCAATGCCTTCAAGTGGTGCAATCAATCCCTTATGATTTGTACCTATGGGACCATCTCCTTTATAGCCAAAACATTGCATAATAGATAAACCTTTGCCATATTGCTCAGGTTTTATGTCATAAGGAGGAGCATTTTCAGAATTGTCTTCTCCTTTATAGATCCAAGCTTTGATAGCTTTGTTTTTAGCTTCTTCTTCTAATGGTACTGTGGCTTGTGTAAGGGTGCCACCATACTTTGTTGGAGGATGAACCATGGAAGGTTTAGTGCTCTCAGAAGGTCTCCCAAAAGACTGGGGAGACAAAGGCAAAGATGTAATAGATAGCACAGGTTCAATCTGATATCCTCCCATATCAATTTCTTTGAGTGTCAGACTCTTTTCCATTTATTTTAATTATCCTCAAAGAGTTCAATAGATTCTTTGTTGGTAGGCACAAGGATGTCAGCAGATTTTGTGAGGGCATTGTAATCATAGCGTGTATTAGCAGGTATAGTCACTTTAGAACCTTGGAATGGGAACTTAATGCACTGATGGTATGTGGAAGGGATAGCTTGCATTTCATGGATCCATGGCCTTCCTAATAGAATATTATATGCCAAAGGGATGTCAAGCACTTGATAGATAACATCTCGTTCAATAGGACCAACTCTAATTGGCAATACAACTAGCCCCTTGGATTTACATTCTTCCTCATCATAGGCTTTAATGGTAATCTTATTGTGAGCATCAATGCAATCTTCACCATAGCCTAACTCAATAAGGAAACTAGCAGAGAAAATATTAAGGCCAGCACCGTTATCTATGAGAACACAATGAACACGCTTGGGACCAATCATGACTTCAATGTGCAGCGGGTTATTATGTGGGTGACTCAAAGAATGGTCATCTTCCTTAGAGAAAGAAAAGTAATGTGAGGAGGTCAAGTGACCTACCATAGATTGAAACCGGTTGAGATCAAGATCTTTTGCGACATTTTCCTTAGTGAGGGCTTTGTCTAGGATTTCCCTATGAGAAAGGGAGATTTTTAGGAGCTCAAAAATAGTTATCTGAGCATTAGAACATTGCAATTGATCAAGAATGCTATAATTAGCAGCAGTAGATGAGGAACCTACTTTTGGATTCTTAGTAATAGAGTCAACCTTAGCCCTGTCTGAAGGTTGAGTTGATGTAGATATAGAAGGCTCAGGGCCTTTGAGAATGATTTTAGCATGAGATGGAGTAACAACATTAGCACTAACTTGAGACTATCCTTGCTCAGAGGACTGAGGTGTAGACCCTCACAAAATGAAAGGCATTTTAGACTTGGGAGTATCTTCCTTTCCCTTAAGAATGATGACATTACAATATTCAATATCAACAGGTTCAACCATATTAATGATATTGTCATTGTTGGTGTAAGTATAGTCGACCTTAGCATCAGTATTTTTTCCTTTAGATGATTCACCTTTTCCATGAGGAGGAAATGGATCCTTGAAAGCTTGGTGATCAGAATTTTTGTTGTGACCTCCCACAGTAATAACCTCACTATTGATGAGATCCTAAATTTTATGTCGCAGTTTAAAACAAGTATCGGTTTTATGACCTTTAGTTTGGTGAAAATCACAATAAGAGGATCCATTCCACCAAGAGGGTCTTGGTTGTGGATCATAAGGTCGTGAATTATCTAATGGAGTAAGTAAGTGATTTTCTACAAGAGTCTTTTAAACTGCCTCGAGAGGTTCTCTTAAAGGAGTGAATTCACGCTTGGGTCTAGGAGCCCAAGGTTTAGATCCAGAAAATTGTGAAGTACTTGGTTTAGAATTTGTCATAGCCTTTTTAGTGGGTTTGGCCACTTGCATCATGGTAGTGAGATTAAAGGCAGCCTTGGAAGGCTTAGCAGTCACATTATCTACAACACCATCATTCACAACATTTTGGTTCTTGTTGGGAAATTTTGACTTATCTTTGCTTGAGGAAGAAGATCCTTGTTTATTTTCCTTGTGTAAGGTCATTTCTCCTTTCTTGATCATAAATGTCTCCATCCTTACAGCTTGTTTAATCATGTCATCAAAGGTTAGGGGACCTTGTAGCTATATTTGATACCCAAAGTTGGGAAGAAGATTATCGAGAAAGATGTCCAACTTTTCAAATTTAGGTATCTTGCGAGAATATCATGTATAGAGTTGTCTCCATCTTTGGAGAAATGCCAAGAAGGATTCCCCATTATTTTGTTTCAAGTTGAAAAGCTCTCGAATATGAACCGAATGTTGGATGTTGTGAGAATAGTGTTGTAGAAATAAATTGGCAATTTTGTCAAAAGTTTTGATGTCAGTTGGTAGTCTAGAAAACCATTCCATAGCTGATCCTCCCAAACTATGTGGGAAAAGATGCATAAGATAGGTTGTCTCATGTATGAATTCCATGGAGAGAGCACCAAATTCTCTCAATGGTCTTGAGGGTCAGATGTACCCAAGTATTTGTCATATTTAGGAAGTTCAACTCCTTTGGGAAAAGGAGGCATGTGAAGATCTTTATCAAAGGGGAAAGGACAGATGCTTTCCAATGTGAATTGAGTGATAGGTTTCTCTTTCTCTTTCAAGAGTTTGGAAAGTTTCTCTTGCATGGTTTGCATTTTTTTTGCAAACAGGAAATTTTAGTTTCTTCCTCTTTCTCAATAAGTGTCTCTACCTTGTAATCAGAGGGAATTTTAGCATCTTGGGTGGCTAATTTGAGAAGGTATTTCTCTTTCTCTTCTTTCATTATGACCGCCATCATTCTCATGAAGTTTTTGTTATTGCGAGCTTCCATGATATCCCCTTGGGTTATCTCCTTCTCTTCTTGATGAGGAGGTTCTTTAGTCTAGTTGAAAATGGGTCCACCCAATTGAGTATGATCTGCCATATTGCTAGAATGCAAGGATTCAAGATGTAAAAATTTGGTATGAAAAGATTGAGTGTTCTCTAAATGTGAGTCTTCTTAGAATAAAGGATTTTGAACCCTACTAAGATCCATAGGAAATGACCATTTATTGTAAGGTCGTCATACCGGGGAAGGAGATCGAGATGATTCCTCACTAGATGTAGCTAGTAATGGTGTGGAAAGTACAGATTCATCTTGATTGATTGAAGGAAATGTTTTGCCACTTTGAGTTTTGACAGTCAGACAAAGTTTTGAACAAGAGATGTGAACTAGGACCAAACTTGAAACTGTCTTAAAGTAATTGCATAGAGCGTGCCAAAGAGTGAAGTATCCTTGGTGCAAATCATCTAAGATGAGGCTAAAACAAGCCAAGAGATGACTATTGTGACACAAGTAATGACAAAATAGATGAAAAAGATCAAAGAGACATGAGACAAGACCAGTTTAAGAAAGAATCGCGTAGTTCTCAACCCAAGAAACTAAGATTCAGACTGTGTGAAGATAGATGGCAGAAAAATAGACCCATAATCAGAGACCAGATTTGATAGAAATGCAACTAACTGACAAATTTTAGCTCACTGTTTTAGACAAAAGGCTATAGTTTCAAAGGATGAAATGATTTGTTGCGTGAAGTTTCACACCGAACCACGTGAAGAAATGCTAACTTCGTGTGAGGAATGACACCAGTTAATCAAAATAAAGAATGATAGAATAAAGGCCTATTGCCAAATATCGCATGATAGTATAATATGTATTGCACGAAGATTCTCACCAAATGATGCGAAGATTGGGAAATTTCATGTGAAACAATGCAAATGTTGAAAGAAAAATGTTTACAGAATCAGACTATTAAGACCAGTTTGCATTTTCCAAGATGAAATCATGTTGTTTCCTGACAGATAGTTTGAGTGAAAAATTGTTTTGGACATGTTCAAGATTGTCAGTTTGTGTGTTTTGACAATAGTTTCGATTGTTCAAATGATACACCCACGCAAAAAAAATTAAGTAGAATGTTTATAGTACCAAAACAAGCACATTACAATCCTAGGATAGCTAGGACAATATCTGTTGAATCCCTACTTGAACTAAAGTTTAGCTACGCTTACTCTTAGTGGATAACTTAGAAGATTGGAAGCACGGGCTCTTCCTTACATATGCACTCACTTCTCAGGCATACCAAGCTTCGGACCCCAAAGGAATTGCTTCCCAAAGGGCTGTTATCTCTACTAAAAGCTGTAAGAATGTGGGACATCTTAGTCAGTCTCTAACCTTCTACGCCAACAGATAGAGGGTTTTTGGAAAACTAGAACAACAATTTGTAGTAAGGTCATGCGTTCAGGTGGTTGTGATCAAGTCATTTTCCCAATAAAGGGGGCTCTCCCAATTTATTCCAAGCAAGGCTTTCACCTTAACGATGTCAGGACTTTAACACACCACCAGGGTACTAGAGGAGATTTTGGTTGCCGCAATGAATTCACACCTATCTATTATTACATTAATCACAATAGCATTTTTTGTATACCAGTTTGGAAGGGCTTGGATTTAGCCTGTTACCGGTTGCACATCCACTCTCACCAACTCTGCTAAAGCTCTCAGGAGGTAGCCACTCTAGAAGAATCACATGAGTTTCTCTTACACCCAAGATCCATAAAGGCAAGGGGAGAGGATATGTTCATGTAGTTCTTAGCATTACAATCTAAAAAACACTTCAATCATGCAAGACAATGATTCATTTTAAGCACCAACCGAAGTGTGTTTAAACTACTGAAAATAGATATAAGAAGTTGTGAAAACATGCAAGGTCTTCGAAAAACATCCTGCAATAAAACCCATTAGTAGTTTGTAATGCCTTTCTTCATATCAGTGTCCTGCAAAAAACATGTCAGAGGTTCATGATGGGTTTTCTTTGTCTCAGTGTCCTGCAAACCACTGTTATGATGTTTCAAAAGGTAAAATCAGAGAAACACAGATTTTAGAAAATAGCAAGTGGTTAGAAAACCAAGGCAATGAAATATTAAGATGAAAGCTCTGGATTGTAATTTCATGTGATAAATTATTCTAGATTGCGTGAAGAAGTTCGGTATGCGACGTGAAGAACTAGAAAGTTCGTGCGAGACGTAAAGAAAGTCCGCGCGAAATTAGAATAGAACTTATATGAAAGTACAGACAAAATGCAAAAAATAAAAAATATGAAATGAAATAAGGCCAAAATAGAAATGTACCTACCCCACGGTGGGCGCCAAAAATGTATGTGGTAAATTTGGCCTTGTTAATTCACCATACACTTCAACATAGTCCTTCTTCACCAGATACACACAAGACTGAATATGAGATTATTCATCTTGTCTGCCTGCATGATTCGACCTGTTCCCTTCTATCTAGACGGGGTTTTTGAAATTGCTCTCAGAATGAGAGTCTCACAACCATAGACCAATCTAGGAATGAAGGATTTATCTCCATGAATGCAATACAATGCAAGATTATACTAAGAAATGAAATATGTAATATGATCTAAGACATGATTTCAATTCAATTATTCTAGAAATTGAAACTAGTCTATTGCAATAATGAAATTATTCTATATGAAATTAGCAAGAAAATGAGACAATAATTCAGTATTCTAACAATGCAAAAGTGAGTGGGGGTTTGAATGAGAGAATGAGAGTTCTTTTATAGACTCAGAGATGATCAGAATAGAAATTTTCCCTTTTGAAATAAAATAGATAGAAAGCTTTATTGAAAACAATTCAATAAATTGTTTTCTTTTTTCTTTAGCTATTTTCTTTCTTTGATTTAATTATGTTTTATTTGATTTATTTGTTTTCTCTCTCTTTAAAGCATAATTAAAGATAAGTTTCTAATTCTGAACAGAAGAAAGATTTTTGAGAGAATATCCAATTAATTAAATAAATATGTCCTCATCAATAGGGTTTTCTCAATTATCTGAATATTTAAATTCAATTATTGAAATGAGGATATTTATTTAATAATTAAATATTATTTAATTCCTTTTCATGTGTCTCAACTAAAGAGGGTGAATTTAATTTAATTAAAGTGCTAGGACTTTATTAATTAAATTAATTTGATCATAAGGTTTGTTTAGCTAAATAGATATTTAGGAATTAAATATGATATATGATTAATGCAGGTTTAGTATTTTCTGCATTTGACACTCAGGTCGAGTAGATTTAGTTGAAACTCAGTATTGCCTAGTACAATAGGACTTTGATGATTCAGAAGAATAACAAATGCAACAAAATTGGTTAAGGTTGCAAGATGCCAATTTTGGGGTGTTACACCCCCTTGTTTTTGACAAAATGCCAAAAAGTGATATTTACAACGTTATTCCAAAGTAGGATAGGAAATCACTATGTACCTTCAAAATCTGAGATGAAGTGTTGTCCCAATTGTCATGTAGCACTTTCATGATGTGCAATTCAATTTAAGCTCTACGGAGAACTCTATCAATAGCTCTGCAACTGAGAAATTGTTGTCAAGAATGAGTGTCTTTGCATGTGTGATGTGTTTCTACATTGCATCCATGTGTGGTAGTAGTTGCCTTAGTATATATGTAAGTGAATCTCTAGTTCTAGCTTCTTCTCTCAACAATTCAGCCTGTAGATTAGTAAGATACTTGATATTCATAAAGTGAGCTGAACTAGTGCTCGGGTCAACTGCTAACTGCCTTGCACTTTACTTCATGTCTACATCAATCTTCACTATCTTGTTCTTGATCTCCATTGTAAAGTTAGAGGTGTCACTTAACTCTACAAATAGTGCTACCACATTGATCACAGTGGTTTCTAGAGTGGTGATGATATTGGTAAGCTGCACCTGGTCAATTGCAATCTTCTTTGCAATGTTATCTAGAACCTTGTTCTCAAATTTCTTTTCTTCTTTGTCAAGTAACTTCTCTTGACCATTCATATCTATGTTGAACTTGTGGACAATGTCAACAAGTTGGTCCATTATTGATTCATCTTCATTGAATTCAATCTACAATGCATCTACAAATATTCCCTTAACATCTTCAAGTACTTTATTCCTTTGCGTTTCCTTTTGGATCTTCTGCTATGTAGCTCTTTTCTTCCAAAGTTCTCCCAGAGTTTCCATTTATTCTACAGATAAGCTTGATTGAACCCAATTTGGAATCACAATTTCTTCATCAAGATCTATCTCATCAGTATTTACTACTTTTCTTTTCCTTTTGTCTTAGGATTTGGTGAAGGAACAATTTCCTTACCTTTACCTTCCTCATCGTTTTACTCAATATTCAATCCAATTAGGTCATTGACCTTTATAGTACCAATTGCTGAATCAATGTTAAGAGATGATATAATACAAGAGAAATCACTTAAGAGATAGAGTTTTGATGTCAAAGGGAGAAATCTTATTAGAGACTGAGTTTGATTACAGGGGGATTTTTTGGATGAGAATCAGAATGAAGCTAAGGACATTAAATTTTTTTTATGTTGCTCTATAATTCTTTGTATTATGACATGTTGTGTGCCATCAATGCCAAAGAGGGAGATTGTTGAATACAATTATTCAATTGTGTATTGTCATTGATGTTACACATGTATATACACTTATGTAGTGATGTTACACAAATGTCTACATCCAGACCGAGCACAGTTGGTTAATGGAAAGAGTTTTTCAATGTTGACCAAGACCAGTCAGGTATTGAAGATGTTCAGTGTTGGCTGAGTCACTCGGGCATATCATTCATAATCGGGCATTAAAGAAACACTATGTTAACCGAGTTGATTATTTAGTGTCAGCAAACTAACAATGGTTTATATTCTATAATTAATTGGTTATATGAGGCCGTCTAAATTATGATTTATTATTTATTGAGAAGTGTATTCAAGCTGACTTGGCAAGGCTTATCATATATATGAAAGGTCAATTTTGGATTGAATAAGAGAGTGAAGAAAGTTAAAGATAATCAGAAGTGTGGAATTCTGTGATATGAAGAGTGAAGGTGAAATCATATGGGATTTCGATCAAGTACATAATACTCAGAGCTGCAATAAAATATTTGATCAGCAAGGATCTAGTTATAACCAGAACAAAGATCTGAATCAGAAAAGACAGTAGCTTACACATAAAATTGAATTCATTGTTACTTTCTAACAATTGTAGAAGTGATCTCAAATCTCTTAACATAGTAGACTTAACACTCTTTTTTGTAAATCCTCTCACAAGGTAGCATTTCTATGTTGAAGTGTTGAAGACCTCTAACAAGGCCACTCCTCACAGGGTGATTTAAATCCTCTAACAGGGTCACACCTTACAGTGTGTTTTGTAACCTTTAACAGGTTTGGCTCCTAATAGGACTCACTTCAGAAGAGTGAAAAATAGTAACTAGTTACATCAGTGATTTTTCCCATATTGGGTTTCCATGTTAAATCTTGGTGTCACCTGTGTATATGTTATTTGTTTCATGCTTTATGTTTTTTAACTTAATCACTAAAGTATAATTGCATTGGATATTATAAATATTTCTTTGACACTGTTGGTTCTATTTCCTGTTTTTGCTGCTTCGCCTTGTTCCTTGTCTTTCCCTATGAAATTTTTTAGGTTCTCATGCCTAAACCTTGCCAAAATTGCTCAAAACCCTGAAAAAATCCTATGTATCCAAGTTAAAATGATGCATTTGAAACCCTAGGTCATGTCTTATATTTCATCATTACCTTTTCAATCACTTAAGACATGTGCTTTAAGTTAAGTCGCTTAATCGCGTTACCTAGAACGAATATGCCAAATGCTTTCCCGACTTTGCTTTTCCTTTGTGTCGCGTAGTCTCATTAAAAAATAGAATATTCCTTCCGCTTCTCAAGACTTAGCGATATCCTATTAGTCAGGTAGTCGCGGGATATCTGTGTTATAAGCTTTATAAAGAATGGGACCCACTGCTCAGTCGGGTGATCGCGAGACAAGTCAAAAATTCAAAACAATGTTATCAGACTTCGCGATTACTTCATGTCGCATGGTCGCTAGATCAAGCCATGGCAAACAGTTAAGTTTTTCTTCAGTCAGGTGGTCTCGAGATCAAATGGCTATTAAGAGATAACAGTCTCGATTCCGCGACTAACTATTTGATGTTAGCATTTTCCCTCAGTCGGGATGTCGCCAGAAAAGGGCAATGACTCAGCTTTCTAGTATGCATGGAGTGGAAAAAAGAACAGATGACATCTGTCATAAGTTAAATGGTTGTCGGGAGGTCGCCAGAAGGAGGAAATGGATTAAGCGATAAAGAGACTAAGGTATTTTTTTCTTTAGTCGCAAGGTCTCCAGATGACTTAAGGGTATGTAGAAATGTTAAGCGATTACGCGCCAGCCGTTGGATAAAGGAATGAAAGGATCTGATGGTGGTCGCGTAGTCTGGAGAAGAAAGTGCCTCAGGGAAAAGGTCCTCCCGACTTGGCGATTAGGGTATGTCGCAAGGTCACTCTAAACGGAATAAAGGGGCGTGCTATATGTTGAGGTAAAGTTAAATTTATCTCCCGACTCAGCGACTAAGGTTGTCATGTGGTCCTAAGAAAGATTATGACCATCCAGCGACTTAGCGATAACTATGGAGATTAATGATAAATGTCTTGTTGCCAAGTCTGGAAAAGGATGATGAGTTAAAGATAACCCCATGCGACTTAGATTTCCACTTATGTCACTTGATCGCCAGATGGACTTGGGTCAGCCAAGGTAAAGAATGTGCATTGTCGCCAGGTCTGGAGATTAAACCATGGTTAAGGACAAGGGCTCGCGATAAAGAGACTTCATACAGTCACGTAATCGCCTGATTACGAGATCCAAAAAGTGGCGCCAAGTAGTTGACATGACAGGATGAATCACCCGGCGGCCAATCAGAGGATAGAATTTTGATTACTGTGCACAAAAGGTAGCTGAGATGTATGATAGTGAACGAATCAGAGGATGCCATGTTAGCTGTCTTAAACGTCTTATGATTACACCAAGGATTCATAATTTGAAATTTGATTTCCTGTCAACTTTGTGCAACTACGGCTAGGTTTTTCAAAACTCACGACATGGCAACTTAATGGCAAAACTGACATTTCCAAATTATGAGCTATGTACTCTGAATCAAAATGGCTATAAACAGATGATTGTGCATTCATTCTTGTTCACCGTGCTTTCAATATTTCAGAGCCAAGTTGCTAGGGTTTTGGTGAAGTGTGATATTCAGAGAAGTTGCAGTATATCCAAGGTGATAAGAAATTTCTAAAGTTGCAGAGAATTGTTCTTAGGACAGATAGCTGATATTGAAGAATAGATTTGTTTCAATATCGGTTCAAACAAAGAATTTCAAGCTGTCACAAACATGAGTAGAGCTGTGAGCGTTGCTTCAACCAGTGGAGGCAGTGGAGAGGAGCAGAAAGGAAAACCTAGCTTCTCAGATGAACTTCTACAGCTGCTACCAGGTTCAACTCAGAATAGGAAGATTGATGCAGGTGTGTTTAAAGATGATTTCAAGGACATCAGGGATGCTGCAACCCTGGGCACAACAGGTTTCTCTCTTTTTTCATATTTTTATAAAAATTCTGATAAGCCTATCCCTATTTCAAACCCTTGGATATCTGGTCTGGGTAGGTTATTAGTGCCTGATGTGTTTCTAGATGTTGAC
>MU224035.1:1091070-1107443 GCA_018584345.1 Thuja plicata
GTAAAACCTGCCTGAGCATATGTGGAGCTCAAAAATGAAGAAGGATATTATCCAATCCTTAGAAATTAGGCTTTTCTTGTCTCTGAATCAGAATTAGAAGGTATAACTTTCAGATAGACATTTCAAGTACTGTGATTCATACAAGAAAAATCCCTAACAGACACTCGGGTTATATAAGAATATCAAGAACAAGAATAGAGTCAGTTGGACCCGAGCAACAGATTTTTTTTGGAGTTACTGATTCACCCTTCCCCTCTTAGTTACTTAGAGGGAGATTATTGAAGACAATTATTCAATTGTGTATTGTCATTGATGTTACACATGCATATACACTTATGTAGTGATCTTACACAAATTTTTACATCCAGAGCGAGCACAGTTGGTGAATGGAAAGAGTTTTTCAGTGTTGACCAAGACCAGTCGAGTATTGAAGATTTTTAGTGTTGACCGAGTCACTCGAGCATTTCAGTCATGGTCGAGCATTAAAGAAACATAGTGTTAACTGAGTTGATTATTCAGTGTCATCCGAATAACAATGGTTTACATTCTATACTTAATTGGTTATATGAGGCCAGCTGAATTGTGATTTATTATTTATTGAGAAGTGTATTCAAGCCGACTTAGTAGGGCTCATCATATATATGAAAGGTCAATTTTGTATTGAATAAGAGAGTGAAGAAAGCTGAAGATAAGAAGAAGTGTGGAATTTTGTGATATGAAGAGTGAAGGAAAAATCAGATGGGATTATGATTAAGTATATAGCACTTAGAGATGTAATAGAATATTTGATCAGCAAGGATCTAGTTATAACCAGAATAGAGATCTAAATCAGCAAAGATAGTTTCTTACACATATAGATCAAATCATTATTACTTTCTAACAATTTTAGCATTGATCTCAAATCTCTTAACAAAGTAGACTTAAATTTTTTTTTGTAAATCCGCTCACAAGGTAGAATTTCTATGTTTAAGTATTGAAGACCTCTAACAAGGCCACTCCTCATAGGGTGATTTAAATCCTCTAACAAGGTCACACCTTACAGTGTGTTTTGTAACCTTTAACAAGGTTACCTCCTAACAGGGTTCACTTCAGAAGAGTGAAAAATAGTAACTAGTTACATTGGTGGTTTTTCCCATATTAGGTTTCCACGTTAAATCTTGGTGTCACCTTTGTATATGTTATTTGTTTCATGTTTTATGTTTTTGCACTTAATCACTAAAGTATAATTGCATTGGATATTATAAATAATTATTTGACACCCAATTTATACAAGAATATCTTAATTGATTGAGTGATGCTGAGGGTTTGACAACTAGTGCTCTTCTTCACTTTAAGGTGTTTGTTTTATATCTAATCCACCATCCCATGGTTTCTCTTGTTGGATCTTCTTCCAAATTGGATATCCAAGACCCCTCTACCAACTTATCCTCCAAGGTATAGTTGGTTTCAAGAAGACTCCAAAGTTACCAAGCTGAACTAGTCCAACTAGTTACCAAAAAGCCTAGTTTCTTCCACCAATCCTCCACCTAGTCTATCAAATCTCTGCCTAGTATCTTCCCATACATTCTCCAAGAGTCTTAACACCCTTCTTGACCCATCCTAGGTTATTCTTCACTCATCCCAATACTCCAATACCTTTTACCAATCCAATTGGTCACTAGCTCACTAGGAGGCCTAATTCCCTAATTCCTAGTAGGTCTATTTTCACCAATTTTGGCCTAATATTTCCAAAATCCCCAAATGAATCCACAAAAAAACTTGTAAATATTTAAGACATCATTCAACCCTATCAGAATCCAAAACCCTAACATATGATGGCACCCAAAACCCTATTTTCTTGTAGGCCCTAGATTATAGCCTATTAATTAGGCCTCTAGACCAGTGAGCATGAATAATTGATAATACTGTCTCCAATCTCTGATTCACCTCCAACCACCATTTAATCCTTTTAGGATACTATCTAGTGCATCTATAAATTCCACTAAGTCTTTCCCAAAAGGTCTTGGGTGCTCGTACAAAGTCTTTCTTCTCCCTATCCTGGCTCACCTAGTTTCACCAATCATCCATATGGCTTCACTTTTGGCCTATGAAATCAATTGAAACAAAAAAAAAAAAAAAAAAAACTATCTACAGACCCTAACCCTAATGTCCCCATGGTTTTAGTCAAATCCACCAGAGGAATTTTAGGTTATAGCCATTTCTCACTAGGTTGCAATGTTTCTATCTCTGTCAGACCAGTGACCTTCAAAAATGTGTAACTTAACTTCAACTGAACTTCAAAAAAAAATACTTAATGCATAAGAAATCTGAAATAGAACACTACACTATCATGGAGCCCGATCACCTCTGCCAATCCATACACAGCCATATAGAAACAAAGACATAGTGCAGATTACACAAAAGAGGATACATACATCCGTACAAAGGTGTCAGAATTAAGTTTTTCACTTCAAAATCTCATTAACCTCTTCAAAGCATCAAGACCATGCTCATATACCAAGCATGGGGTAGTTACATCAGTTTTAACTAAATTTTTTCAAATCTTGCAAAAGTTGCTAGCAACATTTTGTTATTTTGAGCAATTTGACCTTGGTAGTCAACTCGATGATGGATGTTGACCTCTAAGACCCTAAATAGGATGATTAGGGTCTTAAAAAATACCTCTAACTCATATTACCACAAAATAGCAACATTCCACAAATTGAAACCAAAGTGTCCTAAAACACTCAATGAGCACTAAGGCCCTACAAACATGAAGTAAACTAACATTGTATCCAACCCCTTGGATATTATTCTAACACACACCTACACACCTAAAAAAACAAAAAACAACACCAAAACAAGAAATAGGGAGGTGCCCTGCACCATACTCCCCTGGAAAAAATAACTCAAGTCCCTTGAGTTAGGAGGTCTTCAATGGTGACCCTATGTTTCAGAATATCCAGCTATGTCATCCAAGTAGCCTCTACTTCAAGTAGTCCCTACCACTTGATTAGGTACTCCTTTTAGTTACCCTTCCTTTTCTTATTTATCACCTTAGATTCCAAGACACTTTCCAATTGCAATGGCTTTGGGGTAGGTAAATCTTTCACCCAATCATCATCCTCTAAATCTGCAAGAGTAGACTGACATGTGTATAGAGGTGATCCCTTGTAGATATATAAGTCACAAACATTGAAAATAGGTTAAATCCCCAAATCAAGAGGCAATTCCACTTCATAAGCATGTTGGAGATTTGCTTCTATGCAAATAATTGATTGTATGTTTGTCATTGATGACAACATATAATATACTGCAGTGTTCTATATGCAATTATCAGTATAGATGTTTTGGATCTATGCATGTTTATTTCCATGGTGTATAAATATTATAGATTCTATGTACATTAATGCTGAGTCAGATATGAAGTTTCATTTAAGTTATGTTATTCAGTTATGACAGTTTTAGTGACAAAAGACTATCTAAGAAGAGTCGACGTAATTACATTATTTCTTGAGATACACTTATCTTTGGGATATGTGTGTTTATATTCATGTTTAGTTATGAGTTAAAGATAATTATCTAAAGGTGCCGAACATGATCTATCAGAATCATGATGTTGGAGTTGATTTAGTAGAGCTAACTTTGTGAAGCGCCATGTCCATTCAGTTTGGGTTGCGTGATTCCAATCAAGTTGTGTGCTTGATGTGTTCGAATAAAGAAGTATTGAAGGGAATCCTAAAGCTGAAAAAAATACACCTTTTGGGAAAGATACTTATAGTAGTTCATTTGGTGAATGCTAAGTGTGAATGAGATGGAAAAATAAAGAAAGAGTATAGAACAGAATGTCTGTTGTTTTGGGACAGTAGAGGCATTTCATTCATCAAGAAAAGATCTATGTGAAGAAGAAGTGGAAGTATACAATACACTGGAACTGATCAAGATAATAGGTCTACCCAAACAATTCATTCATTAGATATAGTGCATATCTATTTTATTGAAGGTTGCAGCCTTCATCATTTTAGTAGTGAGCTTTTGGATAGTGAGTCCTCACCCCTAACAGGGTTATATGTAAAAGACTCCTAATAGGGTCCAACCTTTAACCAGGTCTCTGTACTTATTTCATTGTAAAGAAAAAATCCTAATAGGGTTGCAAGATCTCCTAACAGGGATAATTATACTCAAGTACATTTCTTTGTGGGTGCTAATTCCCACCGGGGTTCTTACCTATTTGGTTTCCCCGTAACCAAATTTTTTGTGTTTTCTATTGTGTTATCTGAATGTGCATTTGCTTTATGTTAATTGTTAACTATGTAAAGTAAAGAATTAAAGTTGCCAATAACTGATTCACCCCACCCCCCCCCCCCCCCCCCCCTCTCAGTTATCCTTTGGGACTATTCTAACAATTGGTATCAAAGCCAAGTGCCTTGGAGATAAAGCCTAACAACTTAAGGTAGATCAGATGACATACTTCAGGAAAGAGAGTCCTAAGTTTTATGGAGAAAACTATCTTGACTGGAAGAACAAAATGATAACACATCTTCAATGCATTGGATTTGAGATCTATGAGATTTCCACTCATGAAATTGATGTTCCCACCTTGAAATACCTTGTAGAAGAAGATTCTATAGTCAAACAAAAGGAAGTGTTCACTCAAAATGCAATTGCCAAAGAATCCTTAATTAGTGCCTTATCTGATAGTAAATTTTCTGAGATCAAGAAGGCAGACAAAGCATATTCTATTTGGAAATACTTATAATATATGTTTGAAGGAGATATCCAAGAAAAGAATGCACACAGAAAAATGTGGAAGAAAAGATACAATAACTTAGAGATGTTACCAAAAGAAAACATCAGAGCCTACAATCAGAGAATAAATGAAGCAGTTTCAGGTATCAGAAACAATGGTGGAGAAATTTTAGAGGATGATATAATGGAAAAACTAATGCACACATTGATAGCAGACTATGATAGCAAGATAAATATCTTAGATGAGACTATGCAATATTCAAAAGACTTCAAGAGGGAAACTTTGATTATAAAAATATCTACATTTGAGATATCAAGATTGAAGACAGAACCTAAAAGTGAGACAACCTTCAAAGCCTTAGTTCATAGCAAGAAACCTATAAGGAACTATATTAACAATGAAGAAGTGGATACAAAACTAGAAGAAATAATTGCTATGATTTCCAAGAAAGAAAGGAAAGGTAAAGAGAAATATGAAGGACAACTTCCATTCAAATGTTTTTCATGCAACAAAGTTGGCCACTTTGCATCCAAGTGTCCTACAAGAGTAAAGAAGTTCAGATCAGATTACAAGCCTAAGTACACTAAAGAATGTTATCATGCTGAAGATGGTGTAAATGATGATGATTCAAGAGAAGATAAAATTGTTTTTTTTTCCATTAAAGACATTGAGAAGATGCTTGAAGAAATGGACAAAGAAGATGAAGAAAAAGAACAAGAGTTAACATTAGTTTCCAAAGCTGACATCAGGATTGACTGGATCATTAATAGTGGATGTTCACACCACATGATAGGAGACAAAGACAAATTTGTACATTTGGACAAGTAAAAAGGTGACATGGTTAGATTTGGAGATAAAACTCCCAAACCTATCATAGGCAGAGGTTCTATTACCTTAGAAGGAAAGAATAAGACAAATGATGTTCTTTATGTTGATGGTTTGCATCATAACTTACTAAGTGTTGGAAAACTGCTAGACAAAGGATATCAGTTGGAATTCAAGAAAAATAGTTGTATTATCAACAACAAAGAAGGAGATATGGTTGCATCAGGTTCAAAAACCAAAGGTAATGTTTTCTAGCTTAACTCTGAAGTAAGTTGTTTTATTGCAAAAGTGGATGATAGTTGGTTTGATGACATTAAGTTTTTCCATTAGTATACTTAAAGGGAAAAACATGATGAAGTTCATCTGTATAAGCATAACTGGTGGATAGTAAGCATAACCGGTGGACAACAAGCATACCCGACAGGAAAAAATGTCTAACGTGAAAACACTAAGTATAGAAATTACCAAAGACAAGCATAATTGTACATACAGTTTTGAGAACATCATCGACGGAGTAGAAAAGGCATACCTAATGAAAAATTCAAGTAATGAAAAATAATGGAGAAGAAAACCGATAGACTAACAGAGTAGCTCGACCATCAGAATTGACAGTCAGTTAAAGAACCCGCAAAAAGTGGATCTGATTTTACACATCAGATAAAGCAATGTAATTCTATTTTAAGAGTTTTTATTTGTTTTAAATATTAACTTAAGGGTCAAGCAAGCATATTGTAAATGTTTTAAAGCATCCTAACAGATCTAAAACATATCTAACTAAAGATCAAGGTCAAGTTGTAAACCTTGGATCTAGAGTTAATTTGAAAAGCATGAATCAAGAATAGAGCTAGAAACTAGTATAAATAGATGTTCCATTATTTGTAATAACAAGGAATTTTAATCATTTGAAGAATGATAGTAGCTATGGAGAGAATCTAAGAAAAAGAAGAGAATTCATGCAAAGTTCATAAATAGATCACAATAGTTATCAAGAACACAGGAAAGCTACCGACAAGCAGAGAGAAGGTATTACTCAATCACTCAAGGTGATTACATACATACATTGTAAGCTATACAGGATCTGTTATCATCAATTAGAGATAGAATTCACTATCAGATCAACATTTATATTGTAGTTGCATTCTAACAAGTGCATCACAACAAAAATCCTTTTGCAGAAGGTGGACTTAACAGTTCTTTGATAAATCTCTTAATAGAGTGCACACCTAACGGTGTTTCTAAAGCTTCAAACAAAGTAGATCCTAACATGTCTCCACTCTAATATTATTAACATGGTAGATCATCAGAAGTGATCATTTGTAATCCTTTACCGGTTCCCTTCTTATCTGCAGAGAGTGAAGGTTTGTGGGTAGACATCCCCACCACAGTTTTTACTTCCTAACAAGAGTAGTATGTGATATCATATCATGTGTTATGTGTTATTTGTTTTCATGAATGTTTCTTGAATTTTTATACATATAAAGAACTTATATTATGATCACACATACATAATCAAAGATGAACAGATAGATATGTATATACAAACGAATAACACAAAGGTTAATGGGTCACACCCCTCCCCTCTCAATACATCATTCCAATAACTCCAACACTTGGTATCAGAGCTAAGTCTCTTTATTGAAAATCTTAAAGACTAAAGAGGAAAGATCCACATGATGGAAAAGTGCAGACTGGACAAGACTATTGAGAATGAGCAATTGAAAATTCAGATTTACTATGAGAAGTATAAAGAGGCACGAGTAAGCATGAGAAAGTTGCTTGATGAAAGAAGGATCATGGCAACTAGGTTTAACGAAAAAGATTTTCAAGAAGAGGATATCCTAGATTACTTCAACAATGTTGAATCATCAATGAGCAAAGCTTTAGACACATCACTAGAAGAGATCAAAATTCTACAAGAAGTCAATCTAGATTTGACAGAGCAAATGAAAATGCTGCAAATCGGTCATGAAACTCAGATGGTAAAAATGATTGATGTCATGAATGATTCAAGAAAAGTTGAATTAGAGAGAACATTGGCTATTGATGATAAGAGGAAAATGACAGAAAAGATACAAGAAAAAGAATCAAAGATTCAAAGACTTACTGAGCATCACCATGAGATTACCAACCAGGTCATTTTTATGAGTCAAGAAGCAAATAGATTAAATACTAAACTCATTAAAAGAATACAGATCATTAGTGAGCTAAGGGAATAAAATGAGAAACTAAAGCATGAAGTCATAATTCAGAATCAGCACAATGAATTGATCAAAAAGGATGAGGATAGCAACAAAAGAATGGATGATTTCCTTGACGGTCAAAGAAGAGTCAACAACTACATGGGAAGACAATGGAGAATCATCTAATCAATCAGATCAAAGGAATGTTTATGCAACTCCAAGAACCAAGAAGCTGTCATGCAATCACTATGGAAAACCAGGCCACACCTCAAATGTTTGCAGAAACAAAATAAAAGGTATTCCTCAATCACAATCTATGTTCATTGGTAATTGTTATAAATGTCACAAGCAAGGACACAAGGCATATGAATGTAGATCCAAGGTAACAAATATAAAGAAGGAAACCTATATGGAAAAGTACTGTCCTACTTGCAAAATGAATGGACATACATATCAAGAATGCTGGAAAAAGAATAAAAAGGCATGGACACAAAAAGAACCTGATAATGGCTACAAACCAACAAGAAGCGGTAACTCATATGTTTGGGACTATAACACATGGGTAAATTGCACAGCATGTGGAAGGTATAGTCATATATCTACCAACTGTATGAGAAAATGGACTAGAAAACCAAGAGGATGGTTCAATCCTGGAATGGCATGTTTACATTGTCATAAGGTTGGACATGTGATAAAATATTGCAAAGACCGACAGACAGAAACAAGTACTTATCTCAATGGAAATACCATTGATGACATCAAGAAGATGAGGAACAAGATGTGGGTAACAGCCACAAACACTGAAGGTGCTGGAACAAGTAATGCAAATGATGATGCCCCATCCAATGGATCTTGTGGCATCACCATTTCCAACTAAGCTACACAAGTATGGAACTACATTATGAAAAGTTATATTATGCATCAACTCCATTTACATATTGATCATATAGACAAATCAGCATTATTAAAGATGCACTATATCATCACCTTTAAATGTTATTGAAATACAACCATCAGTTATTGGGTACAAAACATGCATCGGTGAACGCACATAGAAAAGTTAACACTACTTACTGGAATGTATCGGTCTTTACACAAAAACCAAGTGGCTAAGTGTAAACTGATGGACATCGGTGATCGTTGAGCCAATGAAAGTTGTCTTCACCACTTTACCGACAATCATCAGTGAAGTCATCAAAGCTGCTAGCAACCCTGACACTTTATGCCTACACCGAAGATGTTATTTATGCCTCAACCGACGAACTCAGTCTTTGAATACCGATGAGTTGGTGAGCATTAATGACAACTTGGACAAAAAAGTTATAAAAGATCGATGGCTGAACTCATTTTGCACCCGCAATTTTTGAGCAACCATGAGAGCCCATCTGAGTGATTGAAGAGCGATTGAAGAGTGATTCCAATAGGATTCTAAACACCACTCAACGGATTCACAGGCAATCATAGATATTCAGTAAGTACTGCACTCACTGACCGTATTGTTTGATTTATGAAATACCCTAAATTTCTGTAACTCAATGGCATCAAATTCAAGAGTTGAAAAGATTAAGGAAGATAAGAAGAAAACAATCAAGCTTATTAGTAGAGGCACTTGTGTTGAACCAAAATACAAGCTACACTTAGAAATCACTTCACAACCTAATGATTCCAGAGCATTCTCCAGAATCCCACCTAGGGTTTTACTAGTAGAAGATGTAAGGTCCTATATAGACTATAAGATCTTAGAATTGGGAGATCTAGACCTAGATAAAGCCTATAGGGCACTATGTGATGAAGCTAGAAACCTCAAAGAAGAGAAAAAGCATCTAGAAGTGAAAGGACTCATGAATGTATTACACTTTCTCAGAGTTTTCAAAATAGAATGGATAAAGATAGTTCTCAGCAAAATGCATAACCAGAATCTACAGCTTAATAAGCCAAAATGAATAAAAAATGATGTTATTCATGCAGTAATTGGATATCCTACAACTGGAAAATTGCAAGCTCATAAGCACCCATCTCTTAAGGAAGTAGAAAAGCTAACTATTGCAAAATCAGACAAAAGAGCTCTCTAGGTCAACACCATCACCGACATAGAACTCATGTTTGGTGCATGTGTGGTAGGGTACAAAATCTTCCAAGCAAGCAGAATGAATAGCATATCAAGCACTATTATGAGCATAGCATTCAAAATCATTAAAAAGGGAAAGAAGATGGATCTTGCAGAGATCCTATTGAATCAACTTGAGGAGAACATGAACACCATAAGATCTTCAAGTATAAACACTTGTAAGTTTGGTTCCCTCATTATGTGCATATTATTTTACTTTGAAGAATACTTTCCTTCCATAGGAAAAGTAGTATGGGAGAGAAGAAGACCTGTAAACATATATATGTGTGAGCATATAGAGTCAATAGGAACAGACTTTGATGATGTAATGAATGAGTATTTCAAAAGCATGAAGGAAATGTTGCAAGCTAGAACAAGGATACCTAAAAGTTTGATAGAAGAACAAAAAGAGGACATATGTTTTATGGTAGATACTAATTTCATGTATATCCAAGCAGTAGTACCTAGGAATTCCTATCTTTCACATTTACAGTATGAGATAAAATTAGGACAAGCCAATGAGTGCATCAAGGCACTATTAAATGAACCAATTGATAAAAAACAAGAAAGATTTGGCACCTATGAGGAAGCCAAACAAAAGATCAAGACAAATATTGTTGTCAAGAAGATTATAAACAAGAAGGACAAGATGGTCAAAAACTTAACCAAACAACTTGCAGTTACAGAAGTAAGTGAAGAGGAAATAGAGGGTAAGGAGGAACAAACTGAAGGACAGTCACCTATTGGTGAAGAACAAGAAAAGAATGACTCAGAGGGAACATAGTCAGATTCTCCACGTCCTCCTATACCCAAAAGAGAAAGAACAACAACCGCTTCAAGAACAAGAAGCCAAACTGCTGAAGAGTCAACTACTTCACCATTGCAGAAAGGCAGAGTGAGGATATACAAGAGAAAACGAGCTCCTCCAAAAGAAAGATAGACCAAAAGGAGGAAGATGACTAGAACTCAAGAAGATCTAGAAGACTCAACTATGGATGATTGTGATGTAGAAGTACAAAAGGAAAAAGAACCTTTGTTTCCTACAACGATTGATAAAATATGCAAGAATATTTTAGAATCACTGTCTATTTCTGATCCTAACATTAGGAAATGGTTAAAATAAGATTAAAGATGTAATAATTGCAAAAATTTGCAAACATTATTATGTTCCACTAGAATTCTTAGAATATGATGTTCCCAAAGAACTATCACAGAGATTGTCAGCCAGATGGACCTTTGCACTATATCAGGAAAAGGAAATAAGAGAAAGAACACTTATAAATCTTATGCCTCTTTATACAAATAAGGAAGAAATTATTGAGATGATGAAGAAGTATGAAAAGGAGTTCTCACCAAAAATGAGAGCATATGACTTTCTCAAGGGTAAGGTAATTGATCTTGATCAAAATAGCATTAAGAAGTGGTGCAAGATACTCAAAAATCCCACTAAGGAAGCTAGCCAGGAGAAGGAACAAATCATCATTAAGAATATACAAGATGACTCATTTGTGGAATTGGATAGAGAAGAGACTGATCCAGCTGGCCCCAAACATAATGATGTTGTAGATGAAGAACGGCCAGACACTACTCTGACTTGTTAGGAACTTGTGTGTTCCTTCTGTTTATTTTGTTAGTGTAGTGTTGTTGGACGCATATGCTTTGTAAGTCGTCCCATGAGTATATTTTATTATCCAACATGCATAGGTAGTATTACTTTTATGGATCGTACTTAGTATATAAGAGTAGGTTAAGGCCTTTGATGGACACAGATGAATTTATTGTATTGAGTTTTCTCAAAGGAGGTTACCCCCTCGAAGTGGCCCATGATCAATAGATTCATTCTAAGTTCTGCTATTGCTCTATATTCTGTTATTTCGTGCATTCTCACCAAATTGTTGTAAGGAGGTTCCTCTCATCTGGTATCAGAGCACTTTCTTGGGCTCGCTGGGTGGAAATTACGTCAATTTTTTTTTCCATTGTGGCCTTCAGGTTCCTTTCAATTCTAATATTTCTTGTTATTGCAATAACTCTTTTCAGTTATTCTGTATTTGAGTGAATTTTCACGAGTCGATTGTGTCAAAAAAAAAAAAAGATAGCTTCCTTGCTTTCTTCCCGTTTCCTCTCACAGTTCCTCAGAACGCCTGAAATACCATTCCACATACTTCCTTCCTTGACAACCCAACCCCAAATTCTACATATCGAAGCCCTAAATCCCTCATTTTTCTAATTTTAGGGTTTGCCCTATCTTTTTCGCTTCTCATCCAATCGCCACCAAACCGGGCCATAAGGTTCAATTCCTAATTCTGCTCCCTTGTCCCTCTTGGACCACTCATCTCATTCTACCTCCCCAACCCTGAAACCATCATTTTTCTTTTTCCCTTTTCCTCATAAAGTCTCCAACAACTCGTCAAACACCCATTTCCCATATGAGTTTTTCCCAAATCCAAGTTTGCCCTAACTGAAAAAGTTTATGTTTCTCATTTTCTACCAATTGCCAAAAGAAAAAAAAATTGCTTTAAGATCTAGATGACAAAATTCTTGGTCTCAAACTTCAACATTCAGCCATGAACCGAAACCATTCTGGAGATGCTGGGTTCTCTTCTGGCAATTTCCGTGGACCGAAGCTTGATTTTTTGTGCTTCGATGGTACTAATCCGACTGGATGGGTTTATAGGGTAGAGCAGTATTTCAGCTTGCATAATACTTTGGATAAAAACAAAGTCCCACTTGCATATTTTCGTTTGGAACATGAAGCTCTTCAATGGTTCCATTGGTACATCAAGGCTAATGTAGACCCAACATGGACAGAATTGTGCACACTTCTTTTGGAGCACTTTGGCCCTAGTGTTTTTGATGACTTCACAGGAGAACTCACTAAACTGTGCCAAACAAGAACTATAAGAGAATACCAGATAGAGTTTGAAAAATTAGCTAATCACACATAGGGCTTGTCTGATGAATTCTTCCATAGTTGTTTTGTTAGTGGTCTGAAGGATGCACTTCGCTCGGAAGTCAAAATGTTCCGCCCCACTACAATGATGGAAGCCCTTGGGTTGGCTAAGTTAGCGGATGACAAGATTAGTGCTCTACAACATTCCAGATCCAATTTTTTTCCATTCAGAAATACGAGTTCTCACAACCCTCAAGTCATGCCAGCTCCCAGAACTACTCCTATCAAGTACTTGTCTGAAACAGAGATGCGGGCCAGGCGAGAAAAAGGGCTTTGTTATAATTGTGATGAGAAATGGTCTTGGGGCCATAGATGTGTTTAGCAAAAGCTCTATCTATTGGATGTGGATTCTCCACCTGAACTAGAAGAATATGTAGATGCTCATGAAATAGTGGATGATGAGGTTGAGCCTCAACAGCCTGAACCTCCTTCACCAGAAACTCAACTAGAGATATCTGTCCATGCTTTGGCAGGAGTCACTAGTCCACAAACCATGCGGGTCCAAGGTTTCTTCAAGAAGATCCCTCTTACTATACTCATTGATTTGGGTAGCACTCATAACTTCATTGACCCCCGAATAGCCATACAGGATAATTGCTTTGTCCATCCCTGCTCTAGCTTTGAAGTCATGATTGCCAATGACAGCACTTTACCTTGCAAAGGGAAATGTCGCAATGTGCGTCTCTCTATTGGAGATTATAAAATGTGCTCTGACATGTTTTCCTTGCCCTTAGGTGGCTGTGATGTGGTTTTGGGCACCCAATGGTTACGCACTCTTGGCCCCATTCTATGGGATTTTGCTGAACTTTGGATGCAATTTTCAACCGATGGGCAACAACACACTTTGAAAGGCTTACAACCAGGGTCTCTCAGCATCATCAGTTCACATCTTATGGAAAAAATTCTTAAGAAGAATTCACATGGTGTCATTGCTCAGCTCCATTCCATTCAGATGCAGCCATTAGCGGTCTCTAGTACTCCTGCAGATCTCCAACACATTTTGGATAAGTATTCAGGTGTATTTGCTGAACCTGTGGGATTACCCCTTCTCACCTAGAGGACCACTATATTCAGCTCATTCCTGGTAGTGTTCCACCCAACATCAGGCCCTACCACTATCCATTTCATCAGAAGACTGAAATTGAGATGCTCATTCATGACTTACTGAAGCAAGGTATTATTCACCCTAGTACCAGTTCCTTTTCTTCTCTAGTTCTACTTGTTTGCAAAAAAGATGGGTCATGGTGACTCTGCATTGATTTTCGAGCACTTAATCATCTTACTATAAAGGATAAGTTTCCCATTCTATTTGTTGATGAACTTCTTGATGAGCTTCATGGGACTCATTTTTTCTCCAAGTTGGATCTTCTTTCTGGGTATCATCAAATTTAGGTTAATGAGGAGGATATACCTAAAATAGCCTTCCGCACATATGATGGTCACTATGAATTTTTATTCATGCCCTTTGGCCTCACTAATGCTCCTTCAACATTTCAGGCAGTGATGAATAAAATATTTTGGCCATACCTCCAGAAATTCATTTTGGTCTTCTTTGATGATATCCTCATATATAGAAAAACTTGGGTTGAGCATCTCCATCATCTGGAGCTTGTCATGCAACTTCTCTCCGATCATCAACTCTGTGAAAAACTATCTAAATGTGTGTTTGGCCAGGAAGAAGTGGAGTATCTCGAGAATATTGTTTCACACCAAGGGGTTTGGGTGGATCCTACAAAAATATATGCCATGAAAAATTGGCCGCATCCTAAAACTCTCAAGAGCCTTTGGGGTTTTTTGGGGCTGACTGGATATTACCGCAAGTTTGTCAAGAATTATGGGAAAATTGCAGCACCATTGACAGCTCTGTTAAAAAAGGATGCCTTCTCCTGGACCCATGTTGCTGAGAATGCATTTGAACAACTGAAAAAGGCTATGTGCAGTACACCTGTTCTCGCTATGCCATATTTTTCCAAGCCCTTCACTATTGAGAGTGATGCTTGCGAAAATGGATTGGGTGCTATTCTCCTTCAACATGACCAACCTATTGCATTCACTAGCAAAGCCCTTTCTGGTAAGAATCTAGCCCTCTCTACTTATGAAAAAGAAATGATGGCTATTTTGCATGCTATACAGAAGTGGCAGCCATACCTCCTAGGGAGTCATTTTTGCATCAGGACCGATCACCAAAGTCTAAATACTTCCTGGAACAAAGGGTATCCTCCCCTACACAACATAAATGGGTTAGAAAACTCATGGGGTATGATTATGAGATCACCTAAAATAAGGGTAAGGACAATATTGTGGTAGATGCTCTTTCTCGCACATTTGATGATCAAGCTTCCCTTTCAGCTATTTCTATGCCAATTCCCAATTGGTTAGCATCTGTTTAGTAGGGCTATGTTAGTGACCCTTCTTTATCTCAAATCATTCACCAACTAGCCAATAATCCTTTTTCTATACCACAATACTCTTGGGATGGTGCTTCTCTTTGATACAAGGGCCGTCTAGTGCTTCCTTAGAACCTAGATCTGCAACAGGCTATTTTTTATGAACTTTGTGCTTCTCCTTCGACAGGGCACTCGGGATTCCTCAAAACTTATGAGTGGGCAAGGAGAAACTTCTTTTGGAAAGGAATTAAATAGATGATTCAATAGATGGTGGCTGAATGTGATACCTACCAATGCCACAAGGGTGAAATGACCCTCCTTCCTGGCTTGCTAGAACCATTGCCCATCCCTACACAGATTTGGACTGATATTTATATGGCTTTCATTGAAGGGCTTCCTAAATCAGGTGGCAAGACAGTGATCTTGGTTGTGGTTGATCATCTCTCTAAATATAGTCATTTTTGTGTCCTCAGCCACCCCTATACTACCTCCTCAGTTGCACAAATCTTCATGGACCAGATCTTCCATCTTCATGGCCTCCCTTCTTCCATTGTCTCAGATCATGATGCAAATTTTACCAGTCATTTTTGGACTGAACTATTTTAGAAAACTGGCACCAAACTGAAGATGAGCTCGGGCTATCACCCACAAACCGACGGTCAAATTGAAATTGTCAACAAATGGTTAGAAACTTATCTTCGCTGCTTCACTTCCAAACAGCAACATCAGTGGGCCAAGTGGCTTCCTTTAGCTGAATGGTGGTATAATACCTCTTACCACACTACCTCTAAAATGACTCCATATGAAGCAGTCTATGGTCAGGCACCTCCAGTGCTCCTTCCCTACACTCCCAGTAGCTCACCAATCCAGGTAGTTGACATAGTTCTCCGCACCAGGGATCAGATTCTTCATACCTTACAGGATAATCTTCACATGGCCCATAATCGAATTAAACAACAAGTAGATCAACACCATTTTGAGCACTCATTTCAACTTGGGGATATGGTTTTTGTTCATCTACAGCCATACAAGCAATCCTCCTTGAATCTTAAAGGGAATCATAAGCTAGCCCCAAAATTTTATGGGCCTTATAAGGTTCTACAGAAGATTGGTTCAGTTGCTTATAAACTGGAACTTCCTCCTTCTTCCCGCATTCATCCAGTATTTCACGTTTCTTGTCTAAAGCAAGTTCTTG
>MU224035.1:1107493-1119802 GCA_018584345.1 Thuja plicata
AACTGGAACTTCCTCCTTCTTCCCGCATTCATCCAGTATTTCACGTTTCTTGTCTAAAGCAAGTTCTTGGTACCAACGTCAGAGCACAAACTGCTCTCCTTGAAATGGATAAGGAAGGATCCATTATCCTAGAGCTGGTGGCAATCCTTGACTAGCGCACTCATCAACTTCACTCTTGCTCCATCTCTGAGGTCTTGATTTAGTGGCACGGCATGCAACCAAAGGATGCTACCTGGGAACCCCTTCTTCAGATTCAGCAACAATTTCCACACCTTAAGCTTTGAGGACAAATCTTTTTTCTAAGAGAGAGGGGATGTTAGGAACCTATGTGTTCCTTTTATTTATTTTGTTAGTGTAGTGTTGTTGGATGCATATGCTTTGTAAGTCATCCCGCGATTATATTTTATTATCCCACATGCATAGGTAGTATTACTTTTCTAGATCGTACTTAGTATATAAGAGTAGGTTAAGGCCTTTGATGGACACAGACAAATTTATTGTATTGAGCTTGCTCAAAGGAGGTTACCCCCTCAAAGTGGCCCGCGATCAATAGATTCATTCTGAGTTCTGCTATTTCTCTATATTCTATTATTTCTTGCATTCTCACCAAATTGCTATAAGGAGGTTCCTCTCAACACTCAAAGTGAGGATAGTCAAAATCCACCAAGTCCACTTCATATTGACTTGAGTGGAGAAGAAGAAGTTACCAAAGAAGATTTGACAATAAAAGGTAACATAACTAATGATATCAATGACGAATCATGGTTAGATAACATTGTCAATGACAATATAGAAAAAGACCCTACAGAAGAAGTGCAAATGGATGAAGACATCAATACTGCATAGGGCAATACCGACAGTCAAGAAACAACTACTGACAATGCAGAAGTCAATACACCGAAAAACATGAACATATTATTCGATGCTATTGATATTGAATCAAGTCAGGAGAAATCATCTAAGAAAGATGATGATATACCCAAGGACACGGACAATGATTAAAATAAAGATACATCAAATACTCAAAAGGATACAAATACAAAAATGAAAGATGCAACCGACACTCAGCAAGAAGTGTCTATTGAAAAAGATAAAGGAGAAGATAACAAAACAAATGAAACATTGAAAGAGAATGAAGAGAAAGAAAAGAGTGAAAAAGTCAAGAAGGATGAAAGCATGGAAGAAAAATAAGATAAATCTATTGATACACCCAAGGGAAATGAGGAGACGTCTTCACAAAACCAGCCGGTGGACTAAGAATAGAAACAGCAAGATGCTTCATCTTCTTGACCCTCACCCACTACAATCCAATCTCAAGGTTTACAAATGGTAGTACACCAATCTACCTCCCAGCCAAAGAAGAAAAAGAAAAAGATATTGAAGAAAGATATCCTAGCTGTCACAATTGATGAGGTAATAGAAATACCCAAGTGGGATGTATCTACTTTAGATACTGAAACACTTCAAAAGTTTAGAGTAATGTGTCAAAGAAAGGAAATTCAAGAGAAAATGAGAAAGGCACATAGGGAAGGCCAAGCACTTGAACAAGAAAGGGATATTCTACAACAAATTGTTCCAGATGTCAAAATTGAAGATAACACATTCATCATGGAACAAATAGTAGTTCTTATCAATGCCATTACAAATCAGAATGTAGATGCAGAGAAGGCAATAAAAGAACAAGGACAGATGAAGTATCAACATAAACTAATTGAGAAGATCAGGCAAGAAGTGGTAGAGAACAAGTTAAAGCTATTTGAACTAGCAAGTAAATTAGAACCTACGATTGGTGAAGCTATTACCTTGGTTCAAAAATTATGCACATTAGAAAATTTCACTAAAGAAAATAGTGAAAAGTTGTCACAATTAGATTCAGATCTAATAGCTAGTGCACTAAGTCTAACCTCTAATGCAAACACTATAAAGATACATCAAGAAAAGATAACACAGGTAAACAGATCAAGAAAAGAAATATGGGATGCAGAGACTCAATTTAGAAATGAGGTTACAGAGCTTCAAGCTCAAATTTTGCCAGACCTCACCACTCTGCAACAACATATTACAAATGCAAAAAATCTAATCATGACCCCAGAGATGTCTGTAGTGGACAACATATATGACATGCATGTGAGGATATCACTTGAGCATTTGGCTCTAGAGAATTTGAAGGAGAAATGGGAGAAAATGACGGAGGAAATAAAAGCCTTACACTCTCACATTTTTGAAAAGATGTAAGTACCTTTGCCCTCATTATCAAAAAAGGAGGAATGTATACATATGTACAAATATAGTGAGGATATGTATAATTTATGTACAGCAAGATAGACATGTACATAAACTTACACTTATCAGCATATGCATAGGGGGAGTCATTTCATGACTAAGGAAGAAGTATACACAAGTGTACATACTAATGCATCAAGTATGTTGCACATATCAGTTTTTGATACTAATGTCAAAGGGGGAGATTGATGACATTAAGTTTTGCCATTAGTATACTTAAAGGAAAAAAAATGATGAAGGTCATGGGTATAAGCATAACTAACAGAAAATAAGCATAACTGGCGGACAACAAGCATACCTGACAGGACCAAATGTCTAACATGAAAACACTAAGTATAGAAATTACTGACGACAAGCATAATCGATGATACAATTTTAAGAACATCACCGATGGAGAAGAAAAGGCATACCTAATGAATAGTTCAAGTAAGGAACACCAACAGAGAAGAAAACTGACAGATTGATAGAGCATCTCGACCATCAGAACCAATAGTCAGTTAAAGAACCCACGAAAAGTGCATCTAATTTTACACGTCAGATAAAGCAATGTAATTCTATTTTTAGAGTTTTTATTTGTTTTAAATCTTAACTTAAGGGTCAAGAAATCATATTGTAAATGTTTTAAATCATCCTAACGGATCTAAAACATATCTAACTAAAGATCAAGGTCAAGTTGTAAACCTTGGATCTAGAGTTAATTTGAAAAGCATGAATCAAGAATAGAGCTAGAAACTAGTATAAATAGATGTTCCATCATTTGTAATAACAAGGACTTGTAATCATTTGAAGAATGATAGTAGCTATGGAGAGAATCTAAGACAAAGAAGAGAATTCATGCAAAGTTCAAAAATAGATCACAACAGTTATCAAGAACACAGGAAAGCTACCGACGAGCAGAGACAAGGTATTACTCAATCACTCAAGGTGATTACATACATACATTGTAAGCTATATAGGATATGTTATCAGCAATTAGAGATTTCATTCACTATCAGATCAATATTTATATTGTAGTTTCATTCTAACAAGTGCATCACAACATAAATCCTTTTGTAGAAGGTGGAATTAACAGTTCTTTGACAAATCTCTTAACAGAGTGCACACCTAATAGTGTTGCTAAAGCTTCAAATGAAGTAGATCATAACAGGTCTCCACTCTAATATTCTTAATAGGGTAGATCATCAGAAGTGATCATTTGTAAGCCTTTATCAGCTCCCTTCTTATTTGCAGATAGTGAAGTTTTGTGGGTAGACATCCCCACCATAGTTTTTACTTCTTAATAGGAGTTTTCTGCGATATCATATCATGTGTTATGTGTTATTTGTTTTCATGAATGTTTCTTGAATGTTTATACATATAAAGAAATTATATTATGATCACACAAATAATCAAAGATGAATAGATAGATAGGTATATACAAACTGATGACACAAAGGTTAATGGGTCAACCACAAGAAAAGTTTTAGAGGTACTAATTCACCCCTCCCCTCTCAGTACATCATTCCAATAATACCAACAATGGTTATGGCACAAGAGACTTTGTCATATCAATTTTGACAACATAGTCAAGGTAAGTAATATAAAGGCAGTAAGAAACCTTCTAAGTATTGCAAGACCAGTTGACACCATGTGTAGGGAGTGTGTGATGGGGAAGCATGTAAGGTCCTCATTCAGGAGAAAACAAGACTCTTCTGGAAAAAAATTAGATCTAATACACACAGACCTATGTGGACCTACTCAAACAAGATCATACTACGGAGAAAGGTATTTTATTTTCTTTGTTGATGATTTCTCAAGGATGATGTGGGTTTCATTCCTAAAAGATAAATCTGAATCTTTTGAGAAATTCAAAGTGTTCAAAGCTAAGGTTGAGAATGAAACTGGACTAAAGATAAAATGTCTGAGATCTGATAGAGGAGGAGAATTCACCTCTGACTAGTTTTACAAATAATGTGAAGAACATGGAATCAAGAGATAGCTAAGTGCACCTAGAACCCCTCAACATAATGGGATTGCAAAAAGAAGGAAAAGAATAATACTTGACATAGCGCACACTATCATGATTGAAGGATAGGTTTCTCATACATATTGGAGAGATGCAGTCAATACAATAGTCTATACTATCAATAGAATACAATTGAGTCCAGGCACAGACAAGACACCCTATGAACTCTAGTTTGGTAATGTACCTACTGTAAAATACTTCAAAATCTTTGGAAGCAAGTTCTATATCAAGAGAGATGATAGCATTGGAAAGTTAGATGTTAGAAGTGATGAAGGTGTTTTTCTTGGTTACTCTACTAAAAGCAAAGCCTATAGATGTTTTAATATAAGATTAAAGAAGATCATTGAAATCACTCATGTGAAGATTGATGATAAGTTTATGATTCAAGAGAGATATTATGAATGTGCTCCTATGATTGAAGATGAGCCTAGACCTACCAATAAAGACATAGTTATTGAAGAAATATTTGACTGTATTAATGTTTCATGCAACAATCCTGAACCAAACCAAGAAGAATCAAAGATTATAGATGAGAGTGTCACTCCTAAGAACTCAAAATACACATCCAAATACCACTCTAAGGATGACATCATTGGAGATCAGAGTGCTAAAGTCTTGACAAGATCCAAAGAAAAAGGTTCAACCATTGATGAAGAGGTATGCCTACTTTCTCAGATTGAACCCTTAAGTGTTGAAGATGCGTGCAAATATTTAGATTGGAAAAGTGCTATGCAAGAAGAATTAGATCAAATAGTAAAGAATGATACATGAGAACTGGTCCCAAGACCTCATGTTAAGAATGTGATCAGAACAAAGTGGATATTTAGGAACAAAATGAATGAAGAAGGAACAGTGGTAAGAAACAAGGAAAGATTAGTGTGTAAAGGATATGTGCAGAGAGAAGGTATAGACTACACTAATACATTTTCCCCTATGAGAAGACTTGAAGCTATCAAGTTGTTTTTGGCCCATGCAACATTCAATAAATTTAAGGTATACCAAATGGATGTCAAGTCGGCTTTTCTCAATGGTGACTTGAAGGAAGAAGTCTACATAGAGAAACCTGAAGGATTCAAACTTTCAGATAAATCAGACATGGTATGTAGATTAAAGAAAGAACTTTATGGACTTAAACATGCCCTAAGAGCTTGGTATGAGAGACTTGGTGTCTACTTAACAAAGATAGGATTCAAAAAAGGAGCAATAGACTGTAATTTATTCATAAGAGAGACAAATGAAGGATTATTACTAGTTGTTATTTTTGTTGATGACATTATCTTTGGAGGTAAGGACAAACTAAGTACAGAATCTACCAAGGAGATGAAAAGTGAGTTTGAAATGAGCATGATTGGACCTATCAAATATTTTCTTTGGTTGAATGTAAAGAAAACAGACAAAGGCATATTCATAAATTAGTCTAAGTATGTAAAAGAGATAATGAAGACATTCAAAATGGAAGATTGCAAATCAGTAAGCACCCCCATGATAACATGATGCAATCTTTCTAAAGATGATAATTCCACATCAGTAGAAAAGACCCTATACAAATCTATGATTGGAAAAATCATATATCTTACTCAATCTAGACCTGATGTGAGGCCTCACCCCGACCCATCATAGCTCAGTTGATACACTTATTTTGATACATTGATACACTTTTTTTTATTATCCTGACAGAGACTCAAGATATTATGTTTATAATGATGATTATATTGTTTGGATTACATTCTGATATGGATTAGACCTAGAACATGTGGTTGATTTTTATTGCATATGTTAGATAAGTGAATTGATGAGAAGACTAGATCATGATTAGACTTGATTATTTCATGGATGTTATGTCATGATGATTATGGAATTATTATGTTTTAAACATTTCTGTATGAAAATTATAATTAGGAATTTAATTCTTCTTATTGATTAATGTTGCTAAGTATGAATTTAATATGTATATTGCATGTGATTGTATTATCTTGGACTACTAATGCTTGAGTTTAGTGTGCAGGAAAGAGAACCATGGAATCAGTTTGAGAATCAGTAACCAACCATATGTGAAAACTGTAAGGCCAAGGTTGAACCTAATAAAGAGGTTTGAACCTCATTGTTAAGTGACTTTATTCATGACTGTAAAATTGTATGCATGTATTAGGTGTTTTTATTATGTAATTAGTGACATGTCAATGTTGTATTATGTCATTTTATAGTGTCACTTGACACTCATTATGTGTTTATGTAATGACATGTCTACTAAGGTTAGAAATGTAAGCCTAAGTCTAACTGATTCATTAGGAACCTAATTAAACCCCTTGTTGGAGATACTTGCAAAGTTCCACCAATTTCATCATTTAGATTGAATTCTTTTCTATCCACTTCTAAAAGCCAAAAAGAGGTCCTAAGGGTCAAATTTAGCAAAATCCTAGTACCTTAGTGATAGGGGTATGGGTTAAGAATATTTTTAACACTTCTAGAACCCCCTAGTAGCCTAGGTGACCTTCTTAATGACCCATTTCCCTCAAAAATAGGGTGAGTCTTGACCTTTACCCAAACCCACACTCTTTTCCAATCTTGCAATTATGATAGGGGACAAAGAAAAGCCATAGGACTTATGGGTCAAATCTAAATTTAATGTTGGTGGGTGGGTAGAAGTTGGAAGTCTTTTTAGAGGCCCTTGGTAGAGTTAGTGGGTGTTCACCCACTCTCTAATTTTAGAGACATTAGAGTTTGGCTTAAGAAAGGATAAGGGCTTGGGTTCTTCTCAAAATTCATTTGCCATAACACATTGTGAAGGTTGGTCTCCATTGCCATCAAAGTGCTTTGTTTTGTTGCAAGTATATTTGTATGGTTCTTTCATTCTCTTTCATATGTGAAATGTATTTGTATTATTGTTATGTAAGGGAATGGGATTTTGGGGTTTGAATTCTTGCTTATGGTTTTATCTTTGTTTTTTAATATAGGAGTTTTGTGAAGGGTGTGATGAAATTACTCACCCTTGGATATGGAAGAAGTGGCCATCTATGGGGGAAGGGGTTAGTTGGATTCCATGATAGTGTAGAGTCTCTTCTCATGGAGAGAAGAGGGGAAAAATATAAGGTGTATGGGCCCTTGCATGGCATTGTATTTGATCCAAATTTTGGGGGAGATAAGGAGAAGATTTGATGGAAGGATGTATGGGGTTTTAGCCTTGAAGAGGAATTTTATTTGAATGTATTATTTTGGCATTCTCCTACATGGAAATCCACCTTCACCTCTTGTTATGGGTTCATGGTGAATCCATTTGTGCAAAACTTTGGAGGGAGTTCTTTGTTGTTGTATTCGTGTATGTGGATGTGTGATTTTCACCCATTGGCTATTTATTCTCCTAGCTCGGGGGTGGTCTCCTTCAGACCTAGGATGGGAGGTGAGCTTCCCATGCTTCTCCTCATGTATTTATATGTTTTGAAGTCAAGATGATTGTGGAAAAGCTTGGGAGGAGTCTCTATTTTAGTGTATTTGTGTGAGAGCAACTTTAATGTTGCATGGTTACTCCTTTGTATTGAGATTTATTTCTTGTTAAGTGTTGTAATGTCCATATTGAAAGCTTTATCAAGTATGATGTGAAGAGCTCTTATTCATTATGTAATAGTTTTTATAGCATATAAAATCTTGTGAATTTATGAATCTTGTAATCTCTATTATGTATTTTATTTTAAATTTTCAAGTTAAAAATACTCCATTCTTTCTTTGGAAATCTGAATTCTATTTCAATAAGATCAATACTCTACCTTAGAATCTTCATTGCATCCTCAATCCTTGAGAAGGAGAGATAAAGTACATAACAATAAAAAATCAAACAAGTTAGTATACTAATGTAAAAATCAACTAATACCAATGTTTAAGCTATAGTTCACTTAGTGTATTGCACTAATAAAATAATTCAAATGCATACAATCAACTACTCTAATATTAAAACCAAGAAATCAATATGTTAGAAGAAAAAAATAATAATAATAATACCCATGACACTTTCCATATTTTTAGAGCAAAAATGCTCTTTGGAATTTGTATGGGAAGGGAAATAATTCTCTTTACCACAGAGAATATTCCCTTCCCAAGATGCTCTTTCTAATTATAGTTAGTATACTAACTCCCTAACATAACCTTATGGTTAGAAAACTAAATATTAAATTAATAAAAGAAATCCTCACATAAATTTTATAACATTTCCCATCCCATAAATGGGCGCAAGTATGTGGTGACAAAGGTCACATTAAACCAAATAAAATATAATAAAATGATATTAATGAGGGGAACCAAATATTACCTTTATTTGCACCCATCCCTGTGGGCCCCACACATATCTTCCTCCTTACCTTCTTTCCACCATGCGTAGGATGTGGTCTGACATGGGAATCAATGCATATTCCCTATGTTAAGTAAGCCTTCCCTCTACCATGCAAAATTCTTCCTTTGGGATTAATGTTGTTATATTTTGGTGGGCCCTGTAACGCCCCACAAGCGAACTCAAGAGAGATTAACCTAAACATGTCACTATGTGTGCTGAATATATTTTTTTAAAGTTAACATAAAGAAACATACAATCATGCAGAAGTGATTACCATTTATACACATGTCGTACACTCACATAGATTATACGACTCAAGGGTTCCATGACGTTGAATTAATTAAAACAAAACACAACTAACATTATAACAAAATATTCCATCTGATTAAATATAACAAGTACAACTTACATAACCATAATTACAAACCTCATGGATAACCATGAAACTACTATAAACTCACATCCACTGCACATGTCACAGTGTATGTAGTAATCACACTAAACTACTTACTATTACAATTTCCAGATTAGGTATCACATGTGATACACTAATACAAGATATACAATAATCAAATTACATAATAAATGATGAAGGAACATAAAGAGCTCATCTGCAAAGAAACCATCAAGCACCTGGTACAAGGACGTTGAATCTCAATGGATAAAGAATCACTACCACCCGTCCGTGTGGAACCACAAAGGTCCACCCCACTGTGCTGAGGAGATAACAACAGATCCCAATTGGATATCCAAAACCAACAAGGCATAACCACTAAGCAAGGGATCCTAACAACTCTCTAATCTGGTGTACTAATCATCACAAAAGGTAAGACTCACTAATCTAGAGGCAACTGACAACGTAGGAAATCTAGCATGTATAAAGGAAGGTGTCATCATGTAGGTCTACCCTTAAGTTCAGCCCAGATAATCATAATGGATTTTGGCACCCAAGTGACCATACGCGGAGCTAATGTCCTCTCGTACTGACAAGGCCCACTAACTATATTAGATACCTCACAGGGCAACTAACATCTTCTCCAAACCATCTTAGCCTATACTAGAACTCAAGCATGGGTGAGGGCACATCTTATTAATTCATTTTAATATCCCCAAATATGTCTTTAGTTATCACTTATTAAGAAACTCTACAATAAGCAACCCCAGTAGTCTCTTACGGACACGGAATTTATTGCAAGACACCTCCTACTATGCATCTAGGTAACCTACCCTAGGCTCAGAAATTCTAACAGATCTAGCATAGGTCACAACCCTAGTGTAACCAAAATCGGTATCCCATACAACAAGAACAGTCACACATAGGTACACATACAGGTACATAATCTAAAGGGTCATCATGGTTAGTTTAGGGTAATATCTAACAACACACACACACCATGAAGTAACAGAAAAGATAAACACCCCCCAGCCTCTGTATACATCCTAGGTCATCTAATGTCCCAGATAACAACATATACAAGCAGAAGAGAACACACAGATGCATAGGAACCAAAACATCTTTAACGACTGAAAAATGAACCATAGAGAATAAAATTTACAATTAACCCCATTACAAACTTCATTCAAACACTTAGGTATGGGAAATAAATAACGTCATTCAAATCTAATTAATGTAAAAATCTTTCTAGTATTTAAATACACTAATTGAAATAATCGCTAAATAAATTACAACAGGTTAACTACACTTAACATCTCTAATCTCTCCGGAATCACCAGATTAAACTAATCATAATTTGACTTCAATTGATATAACATATTAGCTGAAATTAATAGTTAAATCATTTTAACATATTAATTAAAATTAGTTACTACTATGTTGATCAAAATCAGTAAATAAATCATGCTAATTTGAAATTAATAGCTCACACAATAATTAAATCCAATGATTATCACATTAATTAGAAATAATAATAACATATTACTAAAACTAATTATAAATATATTAATTAAAAATTAATAGCACATACTAAATAAATAAATAAAAATAAAAATATAATATATATTTTAATAAATAACTATTTGTTAATAACAAATTTTTCATTAATTAAAAAATTAAACAACCTAACTAAATGCATTATATAAATTATAAAAAAAAACAAATTTAAAAAAACAACTTTATGGAGGAGCGGGTCCACCGTGGCCCCCACTCCCCAGTCCCAATGAAAAGGGACCCACCAGCTACTGGCAGTCTGGCTACCAACGCAGTCCGGAACTGTCGTAGTAGTACCGGCTACGGTACCCGGTCACATCGCGCGGGTGGGGATTGGTGGGTGGAGCCCACCGCCCCCCCCAAAGTTTTAATAATTTTAAATTTTTATTTTTAAAAACTATAACATGCGCTTGCCCTTATTTTTTTTTTAATTTTTTTTTAAAATATGTATATATATATATATTTTTAAAACTATAACATTTTGACTAATTTGGGAAAGGGTAATATATTATTTTTTTAATTTAAAAATCTGAAATACGAAAATTCATAAAAGAAGGGTAATTTATTTTTTTCTTTTACAAAACTTTTTTTCACCAGACTGTATTAAAACAGTGGGTTGATTTTTTCTCATTGATTTAATTTTTGCAATGAAATTACACAGGGATAAATATTTATTTTTCTTCTATAGTCAGGAATATAGGCAGATTTAATTTTTCAATTTATTGGAGATTCGTAAGAGATCTAAGTACGAAATTTTGACAACATGTCTATATTATAATAGAGAATATATAATTACGAAAACCATAGATCCAAGCTCCTCAAAAACCCTGAAAAACAATGAAACATCGTTTGATTATAAATTTGATTTCTTCTATAGTACCAACTATATCAAGGGTTTAATTTTTCATTTTATAGGAGAACTAGAGAGAATTTCTTCCTGAAATTTTGACAGCATAACCCTACAATGCTAAGATGATAGAAAATGAAAGAAGTATGGATCTAGGGTTTCTAGAAACACCTGAAAACATAGAAAACATTCATAAGCCATTTAAAGGCCAAATTTAAGAACAAGCATTAAAACACCACATAAAATCTTAGATCTACAAAATGGAGTCCATGCAAGGCAAATGAAACCTACCTTTAATCCAATGCAAGAAACAGAAGAATGTAGCTTGGAGGATGAAAGTAAATCTGAAACCCTCAAGCCCAATTCAACCACAGATCTGACACAATGTAGATCCGAACACACACACACACACACACACACACACACACACAAGCAATAGAAAACCATGAAACTTTGAAGCAACCAAGATCCACAACAATCCACAATTCTTCAAAAACCCCAAAATCACCAAGAGCTCTCCAATTCTCAAAAACCTGTTATGAGAGAATGAATGACCAATCCCTCCTAAAGAGATTCAAATTCCCCAAAACATGGAAGGGTGAATGACAACTCCCAAGTCTATCCCTAGTTTAACTCAGCTTGAAAATTGAAAGTAAATCCAATTTAATTAAATAAAATATGCTTTATTGCCACAACTCAAATTAGACTCCTAATTACAAGTTGAGATCTTTTGAATTTGAAATACTTTTTCAACACAATTATGCACATGTAATTAATAAAATATTTAATTATTTAATTAATCATATAAGCTCATACAATATAGTTTTTCAATTAAATATTTAATTAAATCATAATATTCAAATATTTCAATTTAATTAATTATTTAAAATAAACTTAGGATATAA
>MU224035.1:1119947-1162766 GCA_018584345.1 Thuja plicata
ACTGAAACTCATCCTACATTAGGATGATTAGGCTTAGGTTAGGGTTTTGGATTTGTATGTTACCTCCCCTCTTTACCATTGAGATGAATATTTATGGGCATGCTCACTCCTGCCAATTCAGGGAAGATGATGCCCTGTACCTGCAATTTTGTCACCAAAAGAACACACATGTACATACATAATATAGTATCACAAATAATGATAGGGATTGGTCGAACGTGTGGATCTCACCGAAGCAAGTAACTACATCTCCATCCTCTACCACAACAACACATCAACAAGTACATTCACATATAGGACAACCATACACATGCAAGTATGGGGTAAGTATATCATAAACTAAAATTGACAAATAATAATCAACAAGATAACATCATCACATCTATCTATGCATAAGGTAAAATCATGACATCATAAAACAAGTATCATCATCAAATGAAATAATATCCGCTCACATGAAATGTGGCCTAAAAGAATTTAGCCAAACAATAGAAATCGATGCCTAAAGAGTACGGAATCCTAAACTAAAAACAAAAACATGAGTGGGTATTACAGGCCCCAAGGAAACTTGACCTTGCCTTCCTTGCCATTCAAATTCCCTTTCTTGGGATTGAGGCAAGATGATTTGGTGGGCCCTAGGAAAATTGTCCTTTAAACCTGCCTTTATCTCCTTAGGAATTCGAACCCCTATGTAGCCTTGACTTGTGTGGCCTTGAGGTGAGGGGGGTGATGTGATAGGTAGGTTAGTAGGATAGGTAGGTTAGTAGGTTAGATTAGTAGGGTTAGTTAGATTAGTTGTTTAGGATTAGCAATTAATAGATTTATTAATATGTGCAGATTTAATTAGTAATGTATCAACCTTTTTGAATCTAGTCTATTTTATACAATGGTTAGTTATATAAAATGAATTATTAATATTAGTTAGCTAAATAGATTTATTTCTTTATTGTTTTATTTTAAATTATGTAGTTCATTTTATAGTTATACTTGTTATTTAATGGTGCAATTTAATTACTAGATTAATAGCTTTAGTTTTTATGTAAAATGTATAGATTTCCTAATATGTTAATGGATTTATACTTTCTATTATTTGCCCTAGTTAGAATAATAGTTTAGCAATTCACGTTATTAATTAAAATGGAATAGCCTATTAGGGAAACATATTTATTCGATTAATTTAAAATGTATAGTTAGTTGTTAAATTAACTTTATTATGACAAATTGAAATATGTTGCTCATGTGTTCAAAAGGGTTAGAGGTTAGTTTAGATTTCTATTAGAGGTTAATTAAATTTTCTATTAGGGGATTAATGGACTATAGTTGCATGTGTATTTTCTTTTAGGGGTAGAATTTAATTAAAATTGATTTTTTTGTAGGATAAAAATTAGATTAGATTTTGATTATTAGATTTAAATTAGTAGTTAATGTTGAAAGGGAATTGGTACCAGATTTAAATGGATTAAGTATTAATCAAGGTTAAGAATTAAAGTAGTTACTAGGTCAACCTAATTTAACATGTGTTCTTAACAATTAATTACCATCATGATACTACATGTGGTTAAACATAAAACCATAGTTAATTCAACCTGACCCAAGAGTTTATGTAACCCGTGTAAACAAGTTGATGCTCCAACTCTACATCCGTATACGGTGACCCTAAATAAATCTATGAATATACCTTGTAACTCGAAGACTAACTTCACCATGCTATCACATTACCTCTACACATCCATTGTTAGTTGTACGTACTTGTGTTTTAAAAAAAAATTGTCTGTGTGTTTTGCCCTAGTTTTGGGCATGACATTTTGGTATCAGAGCAGTGTTTCAACACTAGGAACCTAACCCATTATGTTTCAAATCATTCAAAACTTAAATTTTTGTGTAGGATGTATGCCATCACAAGAGCTAACTGATGAGGCAGAGGTCATAGAGCTCCCCATGTTGAGGCAGAATAGGGGAGGTACCTCTACCACCACCTCCACCCTAACAAGGATATTTTGGATGTTCTCCAAAATCTGATTGAGGTAATTCAATAAAGACTACCACCCATAGTTTAGCAGTAGATTCCTGAAGGGGAAGCACATACTTTAGAAAATGATAGAGCAGTTAGCAGAGAGAGAAGTAGGAGTCCCCCACCCAGGTCAGTTGAGGGTCATGATGATCACGAGGGTGAGTCATTTCATCAGGTTGTAATACCATGCGAGCATGAGATACGTGCCAGAGAGAGACCCCCTAGAGATGTTGGAGATGAGATTCAAGAGTTATTATGACTCCAACCACCCCTTTTTTTGGGATCCAATGATGAGTAAGTAGCAGAGGCCTAGTTATAGAGTTTACAATGATGTTTTGGATTGCACCCTTATGGGAGTAATCTAAAGGCACGACTTGTAGTTCATCTCCTACAAGAGAAGGATTCCACTTGGTGGGAGTAGGAGGTGTCCATAGGTGGAGAGAGTATTGACACACTCACTTGGGAGTCTTTTGTAGCCCAATTTTGAGAGAGGTATCTCTCCGAGCATTTCAGATAGAGATAGATAGAGGAGTTCCATGATCTCCAGTAGAGAGGTCTCACAATGACCCAGTATGAGATTCAATTTCTCAAGCTCCTTCCATATGTTGATTACATGAAGGACGAGAAACTATGTATCCACCATTTCATTAAGGGAATTAATATGTCTCTTTAGGGCATAGTACGCCTAGCCTTTCCTAACATATTCAGAGAGATAGTTGAGGTGACACTTGTAGCCAAGGATATCCATACTAGACAAGAGTCTCAGGATCAATCTCAACACTGAAACCCCTCTTCCCAGTAGTCATGATAGAAGAGACCCCCTTTGAAAGGGAAATAAAATCACTCAGCAGGATCCTTTAAGGGTCAACAGTCTTAGCAGCAGAGATCACAGCAAGATTCTAGATAGAGGCATTCACAGGGTTATCAAGGCTCTAAGCCCAAATAGTGGTAGTCTTAGGGTCCTAGATAGGATCAGAGGACATAGACCCCTCAGGCACATCTAGCTAGGACTCAACAGTCCTCGAGGGGGAGTTACAGTGGTTCCAGTAGGACTGGAGGACCATAGCAGTCTAGATCATAGGGAGTTCATATTCAGACCTGAGGGCCATGTTACACTTGCAGTGGTATGTGTCATCTAGCAAGAGAGTGCTGATAGGGACAGTCAGCCGGTGATCAGAGAGGGGCTACCTCAGAGCCTATAATTAGAGATATGGGTAGATCCCATAGAGTTTTTTCTGTGGTTGATAACCACCAGGCTAAGCACCAGGCCATGGTCATAGAGGCCATAGGTATGATTCAGGTATCAGTGTTTCTATTTTGTTTGATTCAAGAGCCACATACTCCTTTATATCTCCCTATGTAGTGGAGCGTTGCGGGCTGGTGGCAGTTAGATAGGATGTCGGTTGTGAGGTTGAGTTAGCTTTAGGAGCTAGAGTGTCTGTTAGTTACTTAGTTCACAGTTGTCAGATTCATATTGGAGACTTAATCATTATGGTTGATCTTCGCATTACCCCTCTAGGTTCTTATGATGTAGTCCTTAGCATGGATTGGCTATATGCCCACAACACCAAGATGGATTGTCATCAGAAGAGGGTTGAGTGTGTTGATGGTCATGGTACTTCTATGGTGGTATTTGGAGTACAAATACTCGTATCCCTTCGCATGATTTCCACTATGAAGCTTAGGTAGTATGCGTGAAAGGGATGTCAGTTATTTTCCATCACCATTAGTGATAGAGAGGACGATTCAGAGGGGGAGCCTTTTCTCAAGGATTATCCTATTCTTCAAGAGTTTGCAGATGTATTTCCTACCAAGCTACCTGGTATGCCTCCACCTAGGGCAGTTGATTTTCACATAGATCTTGTACTAGGAGCTAAGACCGTATCTAGAGAACCTTATAGGATGACCACACATGAGCTTAATGAGCTCAAGATTCAGTTAGAAGAGCTCTTGGAGAAAGGGTATATCCGACCTAGTGTATCACCTTGAGGTGCACCAGTGATTTTTGTGAAGAATAAGGATGGATCACTTAGATTGTGGATTGATTATTGGCAGTTGAATAAAGTAACAATTAAGAACTGATACCCACTCCCCAAGGTTGATGATTTTTTTGATCAGTTGCAAGGTACCTGAGTGTTCTTGAAGATAGATCTAAAGTTGGGATACCATCAGTTACAGATTGTGGAAAGTGATATTCACAAGACTTCTTTTCACATGAGGTATGGTCACTATGAGTTCACAGTAGTTCTATTTGGCCTCACGAAATCTCCAACTGTGTTCATGAGCCTCATGAATGGAGTATTTTGTGCATTCTTGGATAAATTTGTGGTAGTGTTCCATGATGATATTTTGATATATTCTCACAATGAGGAGGAGCATGAGGAGCATCTAAGACAAGCTCTGCAGCATTTGAGAGAGAATCAGTTATATGGTGGCTTGTCAAAGTGTGCCTTCTTTAGACCCAAGGTGCATTATCTTGGTCATGTTATATCCGGTGATGGGATCTTTGTAGACCCATCAAAGATTAGAGCCATTATGGATTGGCCAACACCCACTAGTGTCACTGAGGTCAGAAGTTTTATGGGCTTAGTAGGATATTATAGATGCTTCATGGTAGGATTTTCTAGAGTAGCTCATCCCATCACTTCCCTTCAGAGAAAGGGGAAGAAGTATGAATGGATAGAGAAGTGTGAGAGAGATATTTCCAAGAGCTCAAGAGAGCCCTCACTAGCGCACCGATTTTAGCAGTGCCAGATCCTTTGGCAGATTTTGTTGTATGTACGGATGCTTCATTGGATGGTTTAGGAGCAGTCCTTATGTAGGAGGGTCATCCTATAGCTTTCGATTCTAGGAAGCTAAAGACTCACGAGCTTAATTATCCTAATCATAACCTAGAACTCGCAGTGGTGGTTCATGCCTTAGTGAGATGGAAAAACTTCCTTCTAGGTCACTGATTTGAGCTTCATTCAGATCACTAGAGCCTACAGTATATCTTTACACAACCCAATCTTAATGCTAGGAAGAGGAGATGGATGCAGTTTTTGTGTGAGTATGATTTTGATGTTCATTACATCAAGGGGATGGAGAATGTAGTTGCATATGCCTTGAGTAGGAGGTGACACAAGATCTCATCTATGACTTTTAGTATAGATTTGAGGGAATGCATTTTGCATCACTTTCCAGAGGATGGATTATATGTGGAGGTTTGTCAGTTTATCCTTTCTCAGAGACCCCTTGAGGGGAGATTTGCAGAGTATTATTTAGAGTCTGATGGACTTCTACATCATAGGGGAGGCATCTATGTACCTTCTACGGGTGACTTGTGAGAGTTTATTATGCTTGAGGCTCACAGAGCACCTTGCAGCTCATCTGGGAGTTAAGAAGTTGCATGTTGATCTGAAACAGTTGTATCATTGGTCGGGCATGAGATTGTAGATTTTTAGCATAGTTGCTAGATGTCTAGAGTGCCAGAGAGTGAAGGTAGAGTACAACCATCCAGGTGGGCTCCTGCTGCCATGAGATTGTTGAGTGGAAGTGGGATACTATATCTATGGACTTCATTGTTGTTCTCCCTATGTCTTCTCATTGCCATGATGTCATCTTGGTGACAATCGACACATTGACCAAGGTTTCACACTTCTCACCCACGCATACTACATTCATAGAAAAAGACGTAGCTCAGGTCCTTTTGCAAGATATTGTCAGACTTCATGGCATTCCCCATAAGATCATCTCTGATAGAAACTCCTTGTTCACATTAGCTTTTTGGAGAGAGTTACAGATAGTGTTGGGTACTAGACTAAATTTCAGTATGACATATCACCCTCAGATAGATGGGCAGACAGACAGGGTTAACCAGGTGTTAGAGGATATGTTATGTATGTATGTGATGGACCATCAGGTCAAGTGGAAGGAATAATTACATCTGGTCAAGTTCACCTATAATAATGGGAATCATTCTTCTATAGGTATGCCACCATATTAGGCCTTGTATGGTAGACCATGCAGGACACCATTGAGTTAGGATAGGATTGAGGATAGAGTATCTATTGGACCCCAGTTGGTCAAGGATATGGAGTAGTAGGTAGTCTTGATTAGACAGTGTCTTAGAGAGGCTTAGGATAAATAGAAGAAGTATATAGATGCAAAGCGGGTTGATCATGAGTATATGGTTGGAGATAGGGTCTTCTTGAGAGTGCACCTGCATAAGAGTCCAATCTATTTTGGAAAGGGCTCTAAGTTAGCACCTTGCTTTGTTGGAACTTTTTAGATATTGGAGAGGATAGGACTAGTTTCCTACCATTTAGCCTTGCCACCCAGCCTGTCACACATCCACGATGTATTTCATGTATCTGTGTTATGAAAATATATTTATGATGAGTCTCATGTGATAGATTGGGATGCCTTGTAGGTGGAGTCGGATGGAAAGATAGCACTAGAGCCCACTCGTATTATATCCTGATGGACCCTTGAACTTTGAGGCCAAGAGCTGGACTAGGTTAGGGTCTAGTGGAATTGTCATGATGAGGTCATGGCTTCATGGGAGGATGCAGCATAAAAGAGATCATAGTACCCATATCTTTTTGATGAACTCTAGGAGGAAGTTCATGCCTAGTGGGGGAGGATGTGAGGCCTCACCCCGACCCATCATAGCTTAGTTGATACACTTATTTTGATACATTGATACACTTTTTTTTTATTATCCTAACAGAGACTCAAGATATTATGTTTATTATCATGATTATATTGTATGAATTATATTATGATATGGATTAGACCTAGAACACATGGTTGATTTTGATTATATATGTTAGATAAGTGAATTGATGAGAAGATCGGATCATGATTAGACTTGATTATTTCATGCCCGTTATGTCATGATGATTATGGAATTATTATGTTTTAAACATTTCTATAAGAAAATTTTAATTAGGAATTTAATTATGCTTATTGATTAATGTTGCTAAGTATGAATTGAATATGTATATTGCATGTGATTTTACTATCTTGGACTACTGATGCTCGAGTTTAGTGTGCAGGAAAGAGAACCATGGAATTAGTCATAGAATAAGTAACCAACCATATGTGCAAACTGTAAAGCCAAGGTTGAACCTAATAAAGAGGTTCAAACCTTGTTGTTAAGTGATTTTATTCATGACTGTAAAATTGTATGTATGTATTCAGTATTTTTATTATGTAATTAGTGACATGTCAATGTTGTATTATGTCATTTTATAGTGTCACTTGACACTCGTTATGTGTTTATGTAATGACATGTCTACTAAGGTTGGCAATGTAAGCCTAAGTCTAACTGATTCATTAGGAACCTAATCAAACCCCTTGTTGGAGATACTTGCAAAGTTCCACCAATTTGATCATTTAGATTTAATTCTTTTCTAGCCACTTCTAGAGGCCAAAAAGATGTCCTAAGGGTCAAATTTAGCAAAATCCTAGTACCTTAGTGATAGGGGTATGGGTGAGGAATGTTTTTAACACTTCTAGAACCCCCTAGTAGCCTAGGTGACCCTCTTATTGACCCATTTTCCTCATGTTTCGAAAATGGGGTGAGTCTTGACTTTTACCCAAACCCACACTCTTTTCCAATCTTGAAATTATGATAGGGGACAAAGGAAAGCCATAGGACTTATGGGTCAAATCTAAATTTAATGTTGGTGGGTGGGTAGAAGTTGGAGGTCCTTTTAGAGGCCCATGGTAGAGTTAGTGGGTGTTTACCCACTCTCTACTTTTAGAGACATTAGAGTTTGGATGAATAAAGGATAAGGGATTGGGCTCTTCTGAAAATTCATTTTCCATAACACATTGTGAAGGTTGGTCTCCATTTTCATGAAAGTGATTTGTTTTGTTGCAAGCAAATTTGTATGGTTCTTTCATTCTCTTGCATATGTGAAATGTATTTGTATTGTTGTTATGTAAGGGAATGGGATTTTGGGGTTTGAATTCTTGCTTATGGTTTTATCTTTTTTTTTTAATATAGGAGTTTTGTGAAGGGTGTGATGGCATTACTCACCCTTGGATAGGGAAGAAGTGGCCATGTATGGGGGAAGGGGTTGGTTGAATTCCATGATAGTGTAGAGTCTCTTATCATGGAGAGAAGAGGGAAAAAATGCAAGGTGTATGGGCCTTTGCATGCCATTATATTTGATCCAAATTTTGGGGGAGATAAGGAGAAGATTTGATTGAAGGATGTATGGGGTTTAAGCCTTGAAGAGGCATGTTATTTGAATGTATTATTTTAGCATTTTTCTACATGAAAATCCACCTTCACCCCTTGTTATGGGTTCATGGTGAATCCATTTGTGCAAAACTTGGGAGGGATTTCTTTGTTGTTGTATTCATGTATGTGGATGTGTGATTGTCACCCATTGACTATTGATTCTCCTAGCTCAGGGGTGGTCTCCTTGAGACCTAGGATGGGAGGTTAGCTTCCCATGGTTTTCCTCATGTATTTGCAGGTTTTAAAGTCAATATGATTGTGGAAAAGCTCGAGAGAAATCTCTATTTTGGTGTAGTTGTGTGAGAGCAACTTTAATGTTGCATGGTTACTCCTTTGTATTGAGATTTATTTCTTGTTAAGTGTTGTAATGTCCATATTGAAAGCTTTATCAAGTATGATGTGAAGAGCTCTTATTCATTATGTAATATTTTTCATAGCATATAAAATCTTATGAATTTATGAATCTTGTAATCTCCATTATGTAGTTGATTTTAAATTTTCAAGTTAAAAATACTCTATTCTTCCTTTGGAAATCTGAGTTATATTTCAATAGGATCAATACTCTACCTTAGAATCTTCATTGCAACCTCAATTCTTGAGAAGGAGATATAAACTTTATAAGAATAAAAAATCAAACAAGTTAGTATACTAATGTAAAAATCAATTAATACCAAAGTTTAAGTTATAGTTCACTTAGTGTATTGCACTAATAAAATAATTCAAATGCATACAATCGACTACTCTAATATTAAAACCAAGAAATCAATATGTTAGAAGAAAAAAAAACAAATAATACCCATGACACTTTAAATATTTTTAGAGAAAAAATGCTCTTTGGAATTTGTATGGGAAGGGAAATAATTCTCTTTACCATAGAGAATATTCCCTTCCCAAGATGCTCTTTCTAATTATAGTTAGTATACTAACTCCCTAACATAACCTTATGGTTAGAAAACTAAATATTAAATTAATAAAAGAAATCCTCACATAACTTTTATAACATTTCCCTTCCCATAAATGGGTGCAGGTATGTGGTGACAAAGGTCACATTAAACCTAATAAAATATAATAAAATGATATTAATGAGGGGAACCAAATCTTTCCTTGATTTGCACCCATCCCTGTGGGCCCCACACATATCTTCCTCCTTACCTTCTTTCCACCATGCGTAGGATGTGGTCTGACATGGGAATCAATGCATATTCTCCATGACAAGTAAGCCTTCCCTCTACCATGCAAAATTCTTCCTTTGGGATTAATGTTGTTATATTTTGGTGGGCCCCAAGGAAACTTAACGTTGCCTTCCTTTCCATTCGAATTCCCTTGCTTGGGATTGAGGCAAGATGATTTGGTGGACCCTAGGAAAATTGTCCTTGAAACCTGCCCTCATCTCCTTAGAAATTCGAACCGCTATGTAGCCTTGACTTGTGTGGCCTTGGGGTTAGGGGGGTGATGTGATAGGTAGGTTAGTAGGGTTAGTTAGATTAGTTGTTTAGGATTAGCAATTAATAGATTTATTAATATGTGCAGATTTAATTAGTAATGTATCAACCTTTTTGAATCTAATCTATTTTATACAATGGTTAGTTATATAAAATGAGTCATTAATATTAGTTAGCTTAATAGATTTATTTCTTTATTGTTTTGTTTTAAATTATGTAGTTCATTTTATAGATATACTTGTTATTTAATGGTGCAATTTAATTACTAGATTAATAGCTTTAGTTTTTATGTAAAATGTATAGATTTACTAATATGTTAATGGATTTATACTTTCTATTATTTGCCCTAGTTAGATTAATAGTTTAGGAATTCACGTTATTAATTGAAATGGAATATCCTATTAGGGAAATAGATTTATTTGATTAATTTAAAATGTATAGTTAGTTAAATTAACTTTATTATGACAAATTGAAATATGTTGCTCATATGTTCAAAAGGGTTAGAGGTTAGTTTAGATTTATGTTAGAGGTTAATTAAATTTTCTATTAGGGGATTAATGGAATATAGTTGCACGTGTATTTTCTTTTAGGGGTAGAATTTAATTCAAATTGATTTTTTTGTAGGATAAGAATTAGATTAGATTTTGATTATTAGATTTAAATTAGTAGCTAATGTTGAAAGGGAATTGGTACTAGATTTAAATGGATTAAGTTGTAATGAAGGTTAAAAATTAAAGTAATTACTAGGTCAACCTAATTCAACATGTGTTCTTAACAATTAATTACCATCACGATACTACATGTGGTTAAACATAACACCATAGTTAATTCAACCTAACCCAAGAGTTCATGTAACCCGTGTAAACAAGTTGATGCTCCAACTCTTCATCCGTATGCGGTGTGACTGTAAATCAATCTATGAATATACCTTGCAACTCAAATACTAACTTCACCATTCTATCCCATTACCTCTACACATCCATTGTTAGTTGTATGTACTTGTGTTTTAAAAAAAAAATTGTCTGTGTGTTTTTCCCTAGTTTTGCGCATGACACTTGACATTTCCAATGTAGTTGGCATTGTTGGAAGATTTGTAGTTGAACCTAAGAAAAATCACCTAATGGAAATAAAAAGAATATTCAAATACTTAAAAGGTACTATAGACTATGTTTTAAGGTATCCTAACTCAGAGAATATACAACTTCATGTGTATACTGATGTTGATTGGGTAGGTTGTGTTGATGATAGAAAGAGCACCTCTGGAGGAGCAGTATCTCTTGGAAATTGGTTGGTCACTTGGACAAGTAGAATGAAAAATTATATTTGTTAGTCAACAACAGAAGCTGAGTATGTTGCAGCAGCATTGAATTGTTCTACAATGGTTTTGATCAAATAGATGATTAAAGACTTTGGTATTCAGATGTATTATCCTATTACTATTCACTATGATAACACTAGCACTATCATTATTTTAAAGAACCCTATGATGCATGCGAAGAAAAAACACATTGAGATCAAATACCACTTTCTAAGAGAAAAATTTGTAGACATAGAAGTAAAGTTGGATTATGTGAGCACTAAAGAACAATTAGCAGATATTTTTACAAAGCTATTATGAAAAGATAATTTTGAGTATCTCAGGGAGAAACTGGGAGTAATCCCCTTTCCTGAGTCTAATTAGAATTTGTAGCAAAGAACATTAGTCCTTAGTGATGGATGAAGGGTTGAATACTTTTCTTATGGAGTAGTACCTATGCTTAAAGGTGTTTGGCACCCTTTTCCATTGATGTCAAGGGGGGAGTATATAGTAAGGGGAAGCATATACTCTAGGGGAGTATACAGTTAGCAGAGAAACAATAGTAAAAAGGAACCTTTGATGAGGATATTGAGAAGATTGTAAAAAGAAGGAAGACACTTTGAGTTGATGATATCATATGTTGCCATAAATGTCAAAGGGGGAGATTGTTGGAGATTTATTCTATGCAAATAATTGATTGTATGTTTGTCATTGATGACAACATATAATATACTGCAGTGTTCTATACACAATTATTAGTATAGATGTTTTGAAGCTATGCATGTTTCTTTCCATGGTGTATACATGTTCTGGATGCTATGTACATTCACACCGAGTCAGATATGAATTTTTAGTTAAGTTATGTTATTTAGTTATGACAGTTACAGTGACAGAAGACTATCTGAGAAGAGCCGATGTAATTACATTATTTCTTGAGTTGCACTCACCTTTGGGATATGCATGTTTATTTATGAGTTAAAGATAACTATTTAAAGGTGCCAAACGTGTTCTATTAGAATCATGATGTTGGAGTTGATTTAGTAGAGCCAACTTTGTGAATCATTGCATCCATTCAGTTTGGGTTGCGTGATTCCAATCAGGTTTCATGCTTGATGTGGCCGACTAAAGAAGTATTGAAGAGACTCCTAAATATGAAAAAGATCACACCTTTTCAGAAAGATACTTATAGTAGTTCATTTGGTGAACACTAAGTGTGAATGAGAAGGAAAAAGAAAGAAAGAGTACAGAACAAAATGTCCATTATTTCGGGATAGTAGAGGAATTTCATTCATCAAGAAAAGATCTATGTGAAAAATAAGTGGAAGGATACAATACACTAGAACTGATCAAGATAGCAGGTCTACTCAAATAGTTCATTCATCAGATATAGTGCATATCTTTTTTATTCAAGGTTACAGCCTTCATCATTTTAGCAGTGAGCTTTTGAATAGTGAGTCCTCACCCCTAATAGGGTTATATGTAAAATAATCCTAACAGAGTGTGACCTTTAACTAGGTCTCTATACTTATTGCATTGTAAAGAAAAACTCCTAATAGGGTTGCAAGATCTCCTAACAGGGATAATTATACTCAAGTACAGTTCTTTGTGGGTGTTAATTCCCACCAGGGTTTTTACCAATTTGGTTTCCCTGTAACCAAAAATTTTGTGTTCTCTATTGTGTTATCTGAATGTGCATTTTCTTTATGTTAATTTTTAACTAAGTAAAGTAAAGAATTAAAGTTGTTGATAACTGATTCACTCCCCCTCCCCCTCTCAGCTATCCTTTGGGACTATTCTAACAAGGCATTCTTTCAATATTTACGCAAAATCTTTATTGGTCTAATCTTCTTCATGAGTAGCTTGGTTGGTTTGCCTTTGGGTAGTCTCTCCTTTCTAAGTTAGGCAAGTACTAGATTCCCAACCTTGAATTGTAAGTCCCTCCTGGTCTTATCAGCTTTGGTTTTATACTTCTCTACTTGTTTTTGTAAAGTCTTATTGACTTGATCATGTAGCTCCTTCATCTGCTCTGGAAATGACTCTCCATGTGCACTCCTCTTGTCCCTCAAACTAAGATCCCTCAACTAAAAAATCCCTCTATTATTGACCCCATAAACTATCTCAAAGGGGCTCTTACCTGTACTCCTATTAATGGAGTCATTGTATGCAAATTCTTCCTACCTTATGATATGATCCCAAGATTGTCCATATTGTTTGGTCAAACACCTCAGTGAATTCCCAAGTGACCTGTTCACTACTTCTATTTTCCCATCTTATTGTGGATGGTAGGCTAAGGAGAAAGAAAAATTAGTTCCAAGAATCTTCCAAACATGTTCTCCAGAAGTGATCCACAAATTTTTTATCTCTATCACTGACAATATTCAAAGGCAAACCATGGATTCTTACAATATCCGTAAATAATAGCGTTGCAATTTGAGATGCATCATTGGTCTTCTTGCATGGAATGAAGTGTGCCATCTTGATGAAATGGTCCACCACCACAAACACACTATCATGTCCCCTAGGTGTCTTTGGTAACCCCAAAATAAAATCCATACTAAGGCACTCCCAAGGCCTTTGGGGTATAGATAATGGTTGATACAACCCACTATTGTTGCTTTATCCTTTTGTCCTCTAACAAATCTAACATTATTTTACAAATCTCCTCACATCTGACTGCATCTTAGGCCAATAGTAATGCCTATGTACCTACTCCAATGTTTTATCCACTCCAAAGTGGCCTCCCAAGCTCCCTTGGTGTTTCTCCTTCACAATGTTTTCCCTCATTGAGCACTGAGGTATACACATAAGATGACCTTTGAACAATAGGCCTTCCTGCAACACAAACTCACTAAAATCCACCTTGAATCCCTATTGAAACTTCACACAAGCTTCATAAGCTTCTTTGAAATCTTTGTCCTCTTTGTAGAGGTCTTTCAAATCATCCAATCCTACACTTTGTAGTTGTATCTCTTGGATTGTGAGTACTATTCTACTAAGATCATATATAACCTTGTTGCTAATCCCATTCTTATGCTTAATAACAAATGTGTAAGCTTGCAATGATTCTACCCACTTCATATTCCTCTGATTTTGTTTTTCTTGTCCATTTAGGAAAATTGGGGCATGGTTATCAGTATAGACCACAAAATCTCTAGGTAACAAGTAGTGTCTCCACTTCTTAAGGGCTTTTACCATAGCATAGAGTTCCAAGTCATATGTGGAATACCTCTGTTTAACTTCATTTAACTTTTCTGAAAAGAAAGCCATAGGGTGTCCCTCTTGGCTCAACACAGCTCCAATATCCAACTTACTAGCATCACACTCTACCACAAAGATTTTATTGAAATTAGGGAACCTAAGAGTAGGTAGTTCTACAATTCTCTTCTTTAACATTTCAAATCCTTGGTTTTCTACCACTTTCCATTCAAACTTACACTTGATTCCACCTTTTATGGTGTTAAGTATAGGGGCACATACATGACTAAAATTTCTAACAAATTTACTATAGTAGGAGGCCAACCCATGGAAACTCCTAACATCCCCTATGGACCTAGGTTTAGGCCATTCCAAAATGGACTTAACTTTATCAAGGTCCATTTTCATACATCGATTAGCAACCACAAAACCAAGGTAAACTAGTTCAGTTTTGAGAAACTCACACTTTTCTTGATTTATCATCAACTTCTCTTGATGTAGCTTCCTTAAGACCATCTCCAAATTCTTCATGTGCTCCTCCTTGTACTTGCTAAAGATCAAAATATCATCAAGGTAAACTATTACAAACTTACCAATGAACTCTGCTAGCACTTCATTCACGAGCCTCATGAATGTGCTAGGTGCATTACTTAGGCCAAAGAGCATCACTAGCCACTCATACAGACCATCATTGGTCTAAAAATCTATTCTCCACTCATCCCCTAGCCTCACTCTTATATGATGATGCCCTGACTTCATGCCCACCTTAGAAAAGTAACAAGATCCTCAAAGATTGTCCATCAAGTCTTTTATCCGGGGCATTGGGAACCTATATCTAATTGTGATCTTGTTTATTTCCCTGGAGTCCATACACATCCTCCATTTTCCATCCTTCTTAGGTGCAAGTACTATTGGCACAGCACATGGGCTCAAACTCTTCCTTATTAACTCCTTATCTAACAAATCTTGGATCTGTTTTACTATCTATGCATTTTGGCTTGGTGTCATCTTATATGCTACTTTGTTTGGAAAATTTTCTCCAAGAATGAGTTCAATCTGATGAATCACTTCCCTCATAGGTGGTAAGTCACTTGGAAAACCATTATCTACTATTTCATGGTACTTTTCCAACAAAGCTTGTATCTCTGGTGGAAAAAAAATTTTCTCCTTAGTTTCCTCCTTTGGTTTGATCACTATTGCACAACAAACTCCTTTCTCCTTCTTCATGACCTTTATAAACTCTTTCCTACTCAATAACATCACACTGATCCCCACATGCTTCTCTTCATTGGGTTCTTGCAATGGATCCATTTGGAATTTCTTTCCTATCTTGGTGATGACATAATTGTTCTTCTCTCCATATATTTCTTTGACATCATACTTCCATTGATGTCCTAGGAGTATATGGCATGCATTGATAGGAAGTATGTCACATAGGACCTTGTCCTTATATTCCCCAATCTCAAACTCAACCATAGTTTTCTCATCTACCATTATTTGTTGACCCTTGCTCAACCACGAAACATTATAAGGTGTGGTATGAGGTATCCTTCTCAACTTCAATTTCTCCACCATCTCAGTGGACACTATATTCTTAGTGGATCTAGAGTCCACTATAACCTTGCAAATATTCCCATGAGACCTACAAGTTGTCTTGAATAAATTATTTCTTTGGGGTGGCTCTATGGTGCTAGTCACTTTCAACAGGGTTCTTCTTAACATCAAGTTCTCCCCATCCAGTACTGGTCGTTCCTTGGATATGGGTGAAGTAACACTTTGGGTATCCTCCTCTTGAACTAACAGATTTCTTCTATCCCCCATTGAAGATTAGGAAGCCTTCTCTGGACACATGCCCACTGTGTGACCCACTTGGTTGCAATTATAACACCTACCAGTGAAAACTGAATTAGATCTCCCTTGGGGTTGGAACCTACCTCTTGGTGGTCCTCTACCTCTGTATCCTCCCCTTTGTAAATATCCTCTATATTGGCTTCCTCCACTACTATCCATGAACTAACTATCTTCTTATCTTTTAGGGCTCTGTCCCCTACCAAAGTTACCCCTGCTTCTTTGAAAACCTCTATTATTTCTGCCACCTCTTCCTCTTTGATGGAAGTCATTCCTTCTTCTAGCATTATCCTCCACTCTCAAAGCCAACTAGAAACACTTGTACATGTTGTCAGGATCCATCATGCTAATCTCATCTTGTATCCCTTGCATTAGCCCATTTAGATACCTTTCCACCTTCTCCTTTTCATCTTCTTGTCTCCTATCCCTTAGGCTTAGTTTATGGCACTCCTCTGTGTATACACTCACTTTCATCTCCTTCTATCTTAAGTTCTGCAACTTTTGGTACATTTGAATTTCATAATCAGTAGGCAAGAATTGTGCCCTCAACCTGATTTTCATCCTCTCCTAAGAAACAATCTTTTTCTTTTCACAATTCACTCTTTTATCCCGCATCATTTTCCACTACACCAATGCAGATCCCTTGAGTCTAGCCTTAGCATAGCTAACCCTCTTCTCCTCTAAGATTTCTTTGTAATCAAATTGGTTGTCAATGGCTTCAAGCCAATCCAACAACTCTTCTCCATTCAAGCTACCAAAATAATATGGCATGTGTTCCATGCTATCCTTGTTTAAATATTTTAAGGCACCTAAGAATACCTTTTGTTTTTTGTCTATCTCAGGTTCTTTCCCTTTGTTTGATGACTCTTCTATCTGACTTTCATCTCCCCATTATGTGATCTTCTTCTTGCTCTTTGTCTCGGACACATTATCCTTCTCTAAGAGGCCTTGAACCAATTATACTATGGCATCCCTACTCATTTCCTTAGGAGGCATGATTTCAACCTCTTGACTCTCCTCCCCTTCAGACATACACAATCTTCAAGCTATTCGGGCTCTGATACCACTCTGATGCAGAGGGTTTGACAACTAGTGCTCTTCTTCACTTTAAGGTGTTTGTTTTGTATCTAATCCAACCATCCCATGGTTGTTCTTGTTGGATATTCTTCCAAATAGGATCTCCAAGACCCCTCTACCAACTTATCCTCTAAGGCATAGTTGGTTTCAAGAAGACTCCAAAGTTACCAAGCTTAACTAGTCAAACTAGTTACCAAAAAGCCTAGTTTCTTCCACCGATCCTCCACCTATTCTGTCAAGTCTCTACCTAGGATCTTCCCATACATTCTCCAAGATTCTTAACACCCTTCTTGACCTATCCTATGTCATTCTACACTCATCCCAATGCTCCAATACATTTTACCAATCCAATTGGTCACTAGCTCACTAGGAGGCATAATTCCCTAATTCCTAGTAGTTTTGTTTTCACCGATTTTGGCCTAATTCTCCCAAAATCCCCAAATGAATCCACAAAAAAACTTGGAAATATTCAAGATATTATTCAACTCTATCAGAATCTAAAATCCTCACCTTTGATGACACCCAAAGCCCTATTTTCTTGTAGGCCCTAGATTATAGACTATTAATTAGCCCTATGGATGAGTGAGCATGAAAAATTGATAATATTGTCTCCAATCTATGATTCACCTCCAACCACCATTGAATCCTTTTAGGATACTATCTATTTCATCTATAAATGCCACTAAGTCTTTCCCAAAAGGTCTTGGGTGCTCATACAAAGTCTTTCTTCTCCCTATCCTGGCTCACCTGGTTTCACCAGTCAGCCATAGGACTTCACTTTTGTGCTATGAAATAAAATGAAAAAACCAAAAACCAAACTAAAAACCTATCTACAGACCATAACCCTAATATCCCCATGGTTTTAGACAAATCAACCAGAGGAATTTTAGGTTAGAGCCATTTCTCACTAGGTAGCACTGTTTCTGTCTGTGTCAGACCAGTGACCTTCAAAAATGTGTAACTTAACTTCTACTGAACTTCAAAACAAACTACTTAATGCATAATAAAGATCAAAGAGAACACTACACTATCATGGAGCCCAATCACCTTTGCCAGTCTATACATAGCCATACATAAACAAAGACACAATGGAGATTACACAAAAGAGGATCAGACATCCATACAAAGGTGTTAGAATTAAGTGTTTCACTTCAAAATCTCATTAACCTCTTCAGAGCATCAAAACCATGCTCATATACCGAGCATGGGGTAGTTACATCAGTTTTAACTAAATTTTGTCAAATCTTACAAAAGTTGCTCGAGAAACTTTCAAAGTTGCTAGCAACATTTTGTCATTTTGAGCAATTTGACCTTGGTAGTCAACTCAATGATGGATGTTGACCTCTAAGACCCTGAATAGGATGAGTATGGTCTTAAAACATACCTCTAACTCATATTACCCAAAAATAGAAAAATTCTACAAATTGAAACCAAAGTGTCCTTAAATACTCAATGGGCACTAAGGCCCTACAAACATGAAGTAAACTAACATTGTATCCAACCATTTGGATATTATTCTAACACAAACCTAAACACCTACAACAACCCAAAACACCACCAAAACAAGAAATAGGGAGGTGCCCTGCACCAATGAGTAACAATTTTATATTTTTTAAGACATCTAAGGGACAAGGGATTTGTTTTGGAATAATTGATTCACCCCTCCCCTCTTAGTTACTTATATCATTTCTAAAAATTGGTATCAGAGCTACAAGCACTTTTCGAGAAGGTTTCAAGGCTTAAGCTAAAGTCTAGAGATGTCTTACAAAAGGGAGATCCCAAAGCTAAACAAAGATAACTTCCATGCATGGAAAGAGATGATCAGGCTACATCTATCTACTATTGGAGATGTTGGTTTGCAATTTTTGGACAAAAAATATGTGGAACAAACAATAGCTATGACTGTGGAACAGATGATGGAATGAAAGCTTCATAACATAATGATGATTGACATATCTTCTTCACTCAATTACTCAGAATTTGATGAATTTTAGGACTACCCTACATCCTCCGATATGTGGAAGAAATTACAAGATATTCATGGAGAAGATTCAAATGTAAAGAGAATCAAATAAGAAAGTCTCAGAGGAAAATTTGATCAGATGAAAAGTAAAGAAGGAGAAGACATTACAAGATACAGTGAAAGAATCAAGAATATTGTGAGTGTCTTCAGAGCTACAAGAGGAATAATTGAAGATACAATAGTGATAAAAAATATATTAATAAATTTACTTCTTATCTATGCTATTAGAGTTTCAACTATTCAAGAGATGAGGTGCAATAAGGATATAAATATGGATACATTGGTTGGAAGGATTACAACTTTTGAGCTAGACAAGTTTGACAATTATTCTCCTAACTCTAGAAATTTTGAGTCTGAATTCAAAGCTAAATTAAACCTTATTAAGAAGGATAGATACTCAAAAGGGAAACAGATTGAAAGTGATAGTGATGATGAATCTGATGATGAAGATCTATATATCATTGAAGCATTACTTGCAAGGAGAGTTGCCAAAGGAAAATACAAAGGAAGAATGCCATTTATTTTCTTTTCATGCAATGAGGTTGGTCACATTGCTGCTAAGTGTCCAAACAAAGAAGAAAAAGATGAGAAAAAGTCCAACAAGTACAAAGGCAAGAAATATTTCAAGAACTACAAGAGCTGCAAGGACAAAGGTAACAAGTCTTGTTATATTGCTCAAGATTTTGATAGTGATGAAGATGAAGATGAAATGGTTTATATTGCTATTAAGGTTGAGTCAGATGAAGAAGGTGAAAAGATAGCACTTTTCTCACATATCAGTAAAAATGATACATGGATAATTGATAATGGTTTTTCTCATCACATGACTAGGGATAAGACAAAATTTGAACATATTGAGCATTATGATGGTGGGAGTGTTAGTTTTGGGAATGATCAACCCTACTTGTGAAAGGAAAAGGTTGCATTACTCTGACAGAAGGAATCAAATGTGATAATGCTTATTGGGTTGAATGACTAAGGAGAAATATACTTAGTGTAGCACATCTGAACAACATTAGTTTCAAGATAGAATTCATGAATAGTAAGGCCAAGCTCTTGGATGGTAAAGGGAACCTAGTTGGAACTAGTAGGAGAACAAAAGGTAATCTATTCTATCTTGGTCTCACTGAAATTTCATGCTTTATTGCACAAGTAGAAGAGAGTTGGATATGGCATAAAATTTTGTGTCATGTAAAATTTTATAATCTGGTAAACATAAGAAAGAACAAGAGAGTTAGAGATATTCCTATTTTGAAGAAACTAGAGTTAGCAATATGCAAAAAATGTCGAATTGGGAAGATGAGAAAGACAAGTGTCAAGAGAAAGAATTACAATACTGATGAAATCTTGGAATTGGTACATACTGACCTATGTGGACCAATTGGGACAAAAATATATACTGGATAAAATTATTGTATTCTATTTTTTGATGATCATTCCAGAATGATGACTGTCATGTTTCTCAGGGAAAAATTAGAATATTTTTAGAAATTCAAATGGTATCTTGCAAGAGTTGAAAAGGAAACAAAAAAGAAACTAAAATCTCTAAGATTTGATAGAGGAGGAGAATTAATTTCTAATGAGTTCAATGAATTATGTAATGAAAGAGGAATCAAAAGATAGGTATCTGCCCCTGGTACACCATAGCAAAATGGAGTAGCAAAAAGAAGAAATAGATCCATTATGGATTATGCCAGAACCCTAATGATTGAAAAGAATGTTGCTGCCAAATACTGGAAGGAGGCCATTAGCACTACAGTGTTCACCTTGAACCAATTTCAACTAAAGAAAGGTAGTAACCAGACACCTTTTGATTTATGGTATGGCTATAAACCTAATGTTCATTATTTCAAAGTATTTGGAATTAAATGTAACATCTTGAAGGAAGCAAGAAATGGAAAACTTTATGCAAAAAGTGATGAACGAATATTCCTAGGCTACTCATGTAAAAGCAAAGCATACAAATGTCTAAATCTCACTACTCATAAAGTAATAGAAAGTGTACATGTCAAGATTGATGATTTTGAAAAAAGAGGTGAAGAACAGAGTAGTAAAGAGCCTAAAGACTATAGGAAATTTGTGTATCATGAACTTGATACTATACCTATGAGTCAAGCAATGCTGATTGGACAACAAAACTGTCAACCACTAAATATACTAGCACAAAATGTGCAACATGAGTTGCAGACTGTGCAACCAAATCTGCTGGTAGAAGTGATTGAGTCACAAATAGAGGAACCAAGTCTCAAACAGAGGGACCCGAGTCATAGACAAAGGAACCTGAGTCACAGACAATGGAACCCAAGCATTAGACAAAAGAACAGGAAATAATGTTTGAGAATGATAAACCTAGTGGATCAAGTCCAGAATCAAGATTGAAGGATGCAGTACTTTCCAAGTATGTTAGAAGGCATCATGCACCTTATAAAATGTTTACTTAGTGAATTTGAACCTAGAACTCTTACGGATGCATTGAATGATAAAATTTGGATAGAAGCAATGAAGAAAGAAATTGAGCAGATTGAGAAGAACAAAACTTGGACACTTGTTCCTCGACCAAAGGACAGGAATGTGATTGGAACCAAGTGGGTTTTTAGAAATAAGATAAATGAAAATGGTCAAGTTTTTAGAAACAAGGCTAGACTAGTTTGTAAAGGATATGCTCAAGAAAAGGGTATTGATTATGGAGAAAATTTTGCTCCTATTGCAAGAATTGAAGGAGTCAGAACTCTTCTAGCATATGCTGCACATAAAGGATACAAAGTATATCAAATGGATGTGAAATCTGCATTTCTGAATGGAGTCCTAGAAGAAGTCTACATTGAGCAACCTAAAGGATTTATTGATTCTAGCAGAAGGAATATGGTTTGCAAACTGCATAAAGCATTGTATGGACTAAAGCAAGCACCCAAAACTTGGTATGAAAGACTTCATGGTTATCTAGTAAGTATTGGATTTCAAAGAACTAATGATAATAGTAGCTTGTACATCAAAGAAGGACCACAAAACAAAATATTGTTAGTAGAGATATTTTTTGATGATATATTATTCACTGGTTATGATGACTTATGCAAAATAATTCTCTATAGCTATGAGTAAAGAGTTTGAGATGTCCATGTTTGGTGATATTAAATTATTTGTTGGATTACAAGTTCATCAAATGAAGGATGATATCTATATTACTCAATCAAAATATATCAAGGAGATACTCAAGAAATTCAAAATGGAAGATTTCAAACTAGTTAGAACAACCATGTGTAATAGACAAAAATTGTGTAAGGATGATGATTCAATGGAGGTAGATCAAACCAACTATAGATCCATGATTCAAAAATTGCAATATGTTGTTCACACCAAACATGATATTGCATTGGTAGTTTGTATTGTTGCAAGATTTTTAGCTAATACTAGAGACAATCACCTAATGGTAATCAATATAATTTTGAGATATCTCAAGGGTACTGAAGACTATGGTTTATGGTATAAGAAAGGTGGGAACTTTTATTTGAAGAAATTCACTGATGTTGATTAGGTTGGAAGTTTTGATGACAAGAAGAGCACCAATGGTGTATATTTATTTCTTGGAAATAGGTTAGTGTCTTGGACTAGCAAGAAACAAAATTGTGTCTCTCAGTCTACAGTAGAGGAAGAATATGTTGCTATAGCAGTGAACTATTCAAACATCATATGGTTCAAGAAGTTGTTGTTAGGAATGAAGGAAGAAGTAAAAGAACCAATTATTATCTACTGTGAAAACACCAGTGCCATTAACATTTCAAAGAATCTTGTGATGCACACCAAAACCAAGCATATATCAATAAAGTATCATTTCTTGAGGGAATTGGTATAGGATAAAGAATTAAGGTTGGAATATGTAAGTACTAAAGAATAAGTTGCAGACATAATCACCAAACCTTTACCTAAGGATGCATTTTTGTATCTTATAGGAAAGCTAGGGGTGTTTCCCATAACTGAAGGTGACTAAAATACAATTTAGTGATGCATCAACCAGAGCCACATTGAAGATCTATCAGTTGATGCAGGTACATAAGAGTCTATTACAGATGAATTAGTACATTCAGGTACATTACAACTTCAAAGAGAAATAGTATTGACTATTGGTATTGATATTAGTATTTGTGAAGATGGAATCTTTAGCATCTATTGTCAAAAAGGGAGAGTGTGATATAATACAAAATAAATCACTTACGAGTCAGAGTTTTGATGTCAGAGGGAGAAATCTTATCAGAGACAAAGTTTGATGACAGAGGGATTTTTTGGATGAGAATCAAAATGAAGCTAAGGACATTAAAAAAAATCTATTGCTCTACAATTCTTTGTATTGACATGTTGTGTTGCCATCATTGCCAAGAGGGAGATTATTGAAGACAATTATTCAATTTTGTATTTTCATTGATGTTACACGTGTATATACACTTATGTAGTGATGTTACACAAATGTTTAGATCCAGACCGAGCACAGTTGGTGAATGGAAAATTTTTTTTAGTGTTGACTGAGACCAGTCAGATATTGAAGATATTCAGTGTTGACCGAGTCACTTGAGCATTTCATTCATGGTTGGGCATTAGAGAAACAAAGTGTTAACCGATTTGATTATTCAGTGTTAGCTGACTAACAATGGTTTACATTCTATAATTAATTGGTTATATGAGGCCGACTGAATTGTGATTTGTTATTTATTGAGAAGTGTATTCAAGTCAACTTGGAAGGGCTTATCATATATATAAAATCTCAAGTTTGGATTGAATAAGAGAGTGAAGAAAGTTTAAGATAAGTAGAAGTGTGGAATTGTGTGATATGAAGAGTGAAGGAAAAATCAGATGGGATTTTGATGAAGTATAGAACACTCAGAGCTGAAATAGAATATTTGATTAGCAAGGATCTAGTTATAACCAGAACGGAGTTCTGAATCAACAAAGATAGTTTCCTACACATATAAGTAAGTTCATTGTTACTTTCTAACAATTGTAGAAATGATCTCAAATCTCTTAACAGATTAGACTTAACAGTATTTTTGTAAATCCTCTCACAAGGTAGCATTTCTATGTTGAAGTGTTGAAGACCTCTAACAAGGTCATGTCATGCCCTGCCAGGGAACCCAGGAGGACAAGCCAACTAACTACTAAGAGATGAGAAATTTTTTTTTCTTTTGAAATATTACAACTAATATAAGTCTTCACAGGTTCCCTAACACCGCTATTAAAGAAACATAATCTAATCTATTCATTTACCCATTAAGGCATTGATTGATTAATTTAAGTTTGCAATTCATTATTTTACTCTTAACATTAAGTTACATGTATAATCCTACCATCAATCCTAATATTTTAACATGCATCCATGTGAGTTATCCTTTACTAAACTTACATCATTATTTACACTATTCATTAAGCATTGAGGTGAAAGATAAACATTCGATGGATATGCAATGCTCTATATACTTTATTATTTCATACGCATTTGTGGAACATAGTAACCATAACCCAGTATTAGATTCTATAGCTCTTTATTCATAGATTCATTAACTCATAATAGTTTTCCAAAACCACACATCAAGAGATAGCACATTCATTCATAAATAAATAATTTAATATTAATTCTAAGATCATTTATTATACCAAAAAGTAATAAAAGATACTTGGATAAATACCTAAATAATTATATTTTCATATTGATAACATACAATATTTCCCTTTCATTTTCCCTAGATCTACCCATTCCTTATACATTTCTATGAATTATATTGATATAAATCATATCATCATATCCAATGATTTATAAGAGATTTCTATTACAAGAATGCACATGCATAAGTACATCTTTACATATACAATAGGAAGTATTCAAAACTGAAAATCCAGAAGGAATAGGAGCTAAGAAGATCCATCTAACTACAAACAGCACCCCAATATAATAAAGATTAACCACCCAACCATTTGGATCCAAAAAGAGTCCACTCCCTAGTGCTAGGAGATAGAGACCAAGGTCCACACAAGAAGGTAACAACTAGGATACTCGTAAGGAGAGGATAGAGTTTTTCCCAAATCAAAACATAACTCAAAAATGAAAAAAGATCACAAAGAAAAAAATCAAACTGGTAGGAACTCTAAGACACATACTAGGTGAGTTTCATTGCATAGCCCTCACCCCTTGGGTTATCCTGGTAACCCACTATGGGCCCCAGCCCCCAAGTAGGCACATCCAGAACCGAACATCTCTAATAGGGATGAGAGTGTTCAATTATGCTATCGTAATAACACCTTCTCCCACTCCCATCCATAGCCTATACTAGCACTACCAGCATGGATGAGGCTTATCTTAATTAATGTGTAGTATCCCTTCCCATAATTTTATTAATGTTTTCACTAGATTAAACAACTCACTAGTGGGTTATCCTGGTACTAGCCACTTAGGGCCCCGACCCCCAGTTGTGAGCCACTCACCTAGTGTTCTTAGGTTCCCTACCTCTCAAAAAAATCATCAATGCACATAAAGGTAAGTACCACAGGTACAAAAGTGTTTACAACATCAAACGATTGAGTTTAGGAAAGCACTAGTTGTCTTGAATCCTTTGGACAACCCTAAACTGCAATCGAGTACACAGATAGATAAAACACATCCACATTGCATCAAATGCATCACAAGGGATTATCAACAACATAATAACATCATGAAACTCATAAAAACATAAATTATAACATCATAGTAACCTAGGATTGGGTTTAGGGGATCACTGATTGACCCTAGTCCATCAAATAGTCCTAAACCCTAATCTGGCATTCAAGATGGTAAATAACACATGAGAAGACATAAAAATGCACCAACATCAAGTATTATACAAAACCATATAACCAGTTCTTTTTGGGTACCAATTCAAACCACAAAACATCATAACAAGATCATATTGCAAAAAACACGCTGATTCCTGAAATTTGGCTAAGTTTGAAATTTTCTAAAACCTTCAAAATCTAGAATCTTTATTTGAACTCCTAGGAGGATAAAAACACTCTCAAACATCATGGAAGGTATTACATAAAATTTAACTTAAATTATAAGCTATATAAGGAATTAAAAGTATGTAACTTATACTTAAATATTACATTTTATGTTTCACCCTAAGGCTGAAATCAGACAGAGACCACCCTAACCCTAATCAGGATTCGCAAAATATCCAAAACATATGAAAAGTTTCCAAATGATGATAAACATAATAACACATGAAAATCAAGTATTCTACAAGTTGAACAACCTCTAGGGCCAACCCCAGGTAAAAAAAAAACCCTAAACCCTTCCAAAAACCCTAAAAATCAAACTGGAAGAGTCCTGAGTAGGTGGAACCATAAGCTGCACAGTGTTGACGGGGTTTTGCTGACCGGGTCTGCCAACATTCATAAGTTGTCACCGTATTTCTGAGTCTGGAGAAATCGGCCAACTCCGCCTGCAAAGGCTATCCGCGGGAAATAAATCCTCCGGGCCTTCAAACACCTGGGTGTCGGGTTATGACGGTGTGGGGCTCGGTTGGGAGAGGTGACTATTTTCGAGGGGGATAGCTGGTTACTTCAACTCATTCTCCCAGAGATTCAGAATAGTAAGGGTTTCCTGGAGCACTCTACACTTAGCAAATAAAACAAAAAAGATCCTGCAGGGTTAGAGACATTTATCTAACTACAGTCATGCTGAAAAGTCAGGAACATCGACAATACTCTGAAAGACTACACTAAATACTGAAGAAAAACACAACCATCAGTTAGCATTTCATCAGCAGCAGAATAAATAGGTTGTTAATCTACTTGAACATATCAGAGTAAAGGACATACAGAACATTAAAACATGAAATACCATTAACTCAGAAGCAGAGATGTTAACAACTTCATTGCCAAGAATCCTTCCTTCTTCATTAATGTTTGGTCCAGCAAGCACTAGTGCGTGATACAATGGTGGCTCCAAGGGAGCATCTAACTACCAAGAACAGAACAATGGAGCATTGAGCTCTGTGACTAAAACCAGAAATCACTTTGCTATTTCTTATGGACAACAAAATCATCAATTTCGCTGACCCTTGGAAATGGGTCGATTTACCTATTTATACAACTCTCTAACCCTAACCCTATTTTACTGTGTTTCAATAAAATACAATATCTGGGGGCCGGTACTACCTGCGCCACCCTACAAAAGACCTGGAGACGGAATAGGTCTACCATGTCAGAAGAAGAAGACAAGAATATACATTGGAAGAATCAGCCTTGAGAAGACAGCCAGAGAAAAGAAAGGAGAAATTAGGTCCCCCAGGGACCGAGGCTACATGCCTCATAAATGGGAAATACGGTGCCCTGTCTCCAATGTGCCAGGTGTACCCTTGAATGGCGCCTCGAGAAGATCACCCTGTCAGAAGCCAACTGCCGAGACAATGCCTCTTGATGTGTCTAACTACCCTCTGATAGTCTTTATTAACCGCCTATGAAAGTGACCGATCAGCCTCGGGGACCGGGACACAGATCACTTTAAAGAATACAAAATTGTGGATCCGGAACTCTAGGATCCGGGAACTTACGCCCCCAAAAGAATAAAGAATGCTTAATGCTCAAATTTCCTCGATTCCCGGAGAATTCTCAAGGCTGTTTATTATCATTGAAGGCCTCAAGGATGCGGAAAATGCCATCCTCATCAATCTTCTTTAGGCTGGCCCTTCGGTGCCTGGCCACTTCAACTTGTTCCGCCAGGTCCGGAACATTATTTTTGAATTTATCTACCATCTTTGCAGCATCATGGCCCTTAAGCACCATTTTGGTTAGTTTTTCCATTCGAGCCCCATCCATCCCCTCTGGGGATTGATACCGAGATGCCATTCTTTCATCAAAATTCCTTAACACTGACTCCTCGGGGGTATAAGTATTCGTACCAAGGGGATCAACCCCGGAAGCTTTTATTACAAATGACTTGTACAAATTGAAAGAATACTTTACGGCATTTATCTTTTCCTGTAAAGACTCTACCAGTTGTTTGGTTACCTCCAATGTGAGGTCCAGTCTGGAGTGTTGAGCCCTTACGAAATCAAATGATTCCTCACCAAGAATTCTGGATTTGGAAATTATGTCTTCCCCCAGGGTGAGGAGTTCTTCGAACTCTACCTTCCACGCCTGGTAATTCTCGGTGTCACTCTCCCATTGCTCAATCAGTGCCTCTACCTGTAAAATAATTTGTCGGGCCGTATATAAATCTGGGAGAGTGGCCGCTAGGAAACGCCGGGTGTTTCCTATTTGTAGAACGACCCAATCGTCAACTGCCTGGTCCTTCTTCTTCATTACTCACAGGGAGTCTATGTCGCTCTGCGGTAATTCTTCTGCTATGGAGGTCTATGGAGAGGTGGTATTGAGGGGTTGAGCCAGCTCTATAAGCAACCCCATGAGGTTTGCATTCTTCTCCTTTTCTGCCTTGAGCCTCTGGGCCTCTTTTTCGTATCGGGCCTCCACTGCCCTTGCTGCTTCTTTTAGCAGGTCTACTTCGCCCTGCTTCCCTCTTTTTCCCAAAGACACCTCTGCAATGTTATAATCTGCGGGGTCCATAGTTGCTTCATCGGCGTCTGGGGGAGGTGTTGCCACTACCACAATTGTTTCTCCGCCCGGCCCAGTTCGAAGGGTATGAACTGTCCGGGCCTTCTTCGCTTTTGGCAGGGCCTGAGCTAAAGCCATCATTTCGGCCAGGGAGATAGGGACTGTTGGAGCGGATTGGGCTTTCCTTTTTCTGCTCTCTGCCAACCATGGAGGTGGGAGAGGTGGCCTCCCTACCAGAATTTATTCTTCAGATCCTCTCCCGGTGTCTGGTGGCGGTTGCTCCTTTTCAACAGGTATTTCCTTTGTATCTCTCCCTGCCGGAACCTCTTCCTCAGCAACATCTTCAATCTCTGTCTCCTCAGCCTGGTCTTGGATGTCAATTGTTGTGTCTAGACCCTGATTGGCTTCTTCGGGGATCTCTTCTTCATATTGCTCTTCTTCTTCTTCTTCATCTGTCGGTAGTAAGGGCGGTATTGGGCCAAGATTCAGAGTTTGGGCCGCTGTGATAACCTGCCCGAAGGTTGCTCCCGGGAGTGGCCTTAGGAACATGGCGGCTGGGGTTACAGTTGATCCCGAAGTTCCAGGTCTGGGTTCCCCAGCAGATGCCTTCTGTTCACCTGGTAGTTGTTGGTCCACTCTTGGACCTTCTGTTCCTGAGGCCCCGGAGATAATCTCCGGTTCTGGCCTCTTTTCTTCTGTTTGCTGCTCTTCTTGTTCCGCAGCTTCTTCTTCCCGGTCTTCCGGATCCACAACCTCTTATTCTTGCTCCGGGACTTCCATCCCCACTTGTGTATTGTCCCCTTACAGATTTCTAAACTCATCAGCTGCAAACATGTCAAACTCCTCTTCTAGAGAGGGACTGGCTAGGTCCTCCATTTGTTCTACTTCCTTCTCCGGTTCTGGGGAACTGGAGGAAAGGATTTCCCCTTCTTTTGGGAGGGAAGCCCTTGGCGCCGGTTCTGCCTTGGGCTGTTTGACGTGCTTTCTCTTCCTTCGGGTGATCAGAGGTGGCCCCGCATCTGCTATTGCTGCTGCCTCCATAGGATCCACCCCCATTGCCTTCGCCATTAAGGCTTCCAATGAAGGGGAGGAAGGAGGATGAATTGGTCCAGCCATTAGCGGGGGAGTGGCAAGCCTTGTGATCAACTGCTCCCTCATTTGTTGGGAGACCGCTACATATTTCCTAATCTGTTCTTTGATGGAGACTTGCTGTGCGGGGGGAGTTGTCTCTATCCCCTTTCCTTTATCTGCGCCTTACGCAGAAGTCCCAGCCCCCAGAGTCAACTTTGGTATCAGTGGTGGTGCTTTTGTTACCGGTCAGGAGGCTAGGCGCGCACTCCCGAGGCATGCCTTCTTAAAATAGGCATGACTCCTCTCGACAACCTCCTGAGTGAAGTCCTCAATTTTGTGGTCCTCCTGGATAGCCCAATTCATTAGCGCTAGTGGCATTTTATCGATCCCCTTTTCTTTGTACTAGGGATCTATGGTGGGGGCGTCGTCTGAAAAGCCCGCTGGGAACCTCCAGAGCTTTAGCTCTTGCATCATTCCGCCCATCATTCTATCGTAATGCTGGCTGCGCACATCCATATCATCCTGGTGATCTGCCCAGAAGTCTTCTATGTGTGCGTGGTGGGGGTCCGCAGCCCGGGGCAGTGCCGTTGCAATTCTGCCATGCGTATCAAAAATTTTCTGTGCCAGATAAAATTCCTGCAAGTTATAACATTGAAGATCATTTTCTACCTCCTTTGCGGCAGCCAGAGTGCAAGGGTAGTTCCCACAGGAGATTGGGAACAAAACATTCGGGACCTTCTTGTGGGCCAAGAGGGCATGCAATTCCATCATCTGCCGGCAATATTCCAGCAGCACGATCTTGTCCCCACAATGTTTGGGCAACAAGTAGGGCTTCCCGGAGAAGTCGGCGACCCTAATGTAAGTGTGCTGCTGGAACTGGATGTAGTAGTGCCCATAACTACTAACCAATTTCATCACCTCAGTAGACAGGCGGTATCTGGCATCCTGGGTGGGTGTGAGCAAATGGTAATAAACATAGGAGTCGTTTACCCGGCAGTAACTGGGGAAGCTAGCTTCCCATTGAATTTGTGAGAAATGGTCCCATGACGCTTTCTGTCCTTGGCCAAGCTCGAGAACACCATCTATAATTAGGCCATTGGAGTGGGGCCTCTGTTGGGCCAGAGCCCAGAAAATATAAGAAGTCATGTAGAACTTCTTCTTCTCGTTCAGCTGCAGGAACTGGGAGTCGACGTGATTGGAAATTATGGTCGCCCAGTTGAAGAAATCTCCCTTAGTGGAGATGCCCAGGAGGAAATAGTACATCCACTTCAAAAATTCCTGGGCGGAGGGTTTCCCAAATACCCGGACCAATGCTATCATCCCCATTAGGATGCTTTCCTTGAATTTGGAGCGGGGGATATCTATCTTTATTCTTTTTGGATCCCTCTTTGGGACCTTTAGCCAGTGAGTGTTCATGTACACCCGGGTGGCATCCTCTAGTTGGTTGAATTGTTTCAAGGCATCGATCCTTGTGACCACCGAGGACCTATCAAATTGCGGGATACCCAGGCCCTCTTGGAAAGTAACTGGGTCAAGAGACACCAGTGGAGTGGGGAATCCCGTAGGTTCTACAGCTGCTAACATGACGGCCCGGACGGAAGAGTTATAGTTGGCAGCCAGGGTGAGAACAAGCTCTAGAGACTGCATGGAGAATGGGAAACAAGCTGCCTGGAGAATTTCAGAACCTCTGATGTTGGTTGCAATTTTAGCTCCAGCCTGTCGCTGGATGTGCATGATCTTTACCAAGGCCTGCATTTTTGCCCAAGTCCCGACACTAGGGTCAATCATCAATTTTACTTGGGACTCAACCTTTCAGCACACAATCTCCTCACCCTGCATATAATTCATGGTGAGGGGCAGCTTTTCCAGGGCCTTCTCTATTTTGGACTTTGCCGCTGCCCTGGTCTCGGTTGTGGATGGCAACTCTGGACTTTCGGGAGGAGATGATGCGGATGTTTCAGACATGGTTGTAAAATAAAGTCTAGACCTGCGAGACAAAGCGACCGTCAGAACATATTCATCAAAATAAAATAATAACTCTGGGGTCGGGAGTTCTTACCACCGCGTCACTTGCTTTTCCTGAAAAGTTAGTTTTTCGCACAAATATCTGAAAAGCAAAACAAACTTAGCATTTTTCATTGTATCTCCGGGTTCAGGGAATTTTATCACACTTGACGAAGACATGGGATGAATGGCGGAAAGGGGGCCCGAAGCCCAGAGAAATGACCGTTAGTAAAGAAGAATGTGGAAGCAGGTCCACGTGGATGCCACGTGCGCTGGCATTGAATAGATGTGATGGCACTAGCGGTGGAGCCAACTGTTTGAACGCGTGAAAAGGGAAAGCCACTTGGCCATAAGTAATTGCGAGCATGGGAAATAAATGAGGCTCTAACAGCCTTGATGGAGGAGAGAGAAAACTTCCTGTTTGAAACCAGCCAAGAGCCGAGTTTCAAATAGGTGGTTTCCTGCCTCGAAGCAGACTTTGAAGTGAAATACCAACAGCCAGGGTGACTCGACTAGCTCGTCGAGCCACCTGGAAGGATATACAGAGAGTCGAGGGGTATATACATGAAAAGGAGGGAGATATACAAGGGTTATCTACAGAAATATACAAATATACATGAATATACACACAGATAACTCCCACGGAAAAAACCAGACGAAGCTGAAACAAGAATATACAACTACTCACATTATGCACATGTTATCTACAGGCTATTTACAAATTATTTATAGACTATCTACAGACTGCACAGATGGCGGACAACCTTCTGGCAGAGCTGAGCCACCAGCAAGCGGCAAAACTAGAAGACCAAAGAAACAACAGAGAAACAAAGCAAATGAAAACAAACAACAGGCAAACCCAAAGAAAACCAGAAAATGAAAGCAAAGCAAAGAGGAGGAAAGTAAGGAAACCAACCTGAAAACACGGAAGGCGAAGGAAGGGAAAGATTACCAGGATAATTCTGCAACAACTTTGAATCGTCAAGCTGTCAAGATCACCACCACGGAGCACTAGCGTATGTCTGAGAATAGTAGAAGGTGTTAAGCTTTGATTATCAAAAATCTCTCTGTAACTGCTCTGCTAATCGCTTTGAGAATCACTCTATTTCTATCTAAGTGCTCAAAGATTTTAATCGCGATAAGTGTGAAAATGACAGGGGAGTCTATTTATACCCGTGGTAAAAAGTGATCCTCCTCCTTCCGGAGATTTCAGGTCCGGCAAAACCTCCAGACTCCGAGCTCGGGGATTCCTTACGAGAATGTTCTTAAACCTTAGGAACATCGTCGCAAAAAAAATCCTGGAGTCTGGAATCCAGCTTCCAACCAAAAGGCAACCTCTGGGATCCGGGATCCCGGAGAGAAACAAACAAAACAAGAAAACAACACACACCGAGAAGAAAACCCCACAGAAAGAAAGCAAAAAGAAAAGAAAGACAAGGCAAAGCCGCAGCAAAAAGAAAAGCGAAAAAAAAGGGGGGACCTAACATTTTGCACACAAAATGTAGGGACGGGGATGCAGGGCATAACAAATGGCGACTATCTGGGACAAATGTCTTAGCGCATTTGAGAACCATAGAATCTCTGGTTAGCACAACTGGAATAAATCATTTTTCTGAAGCATTTAATAGGTCAAGAGTAGCATATCTGAGAGAACCCAATCACACAGGAGTTAGTCCGTAGCCTTTTATCAGTGGTGTCGTGTGTTCTTTGGAAGGAAATCAAGCCGATGACCTCTCGGGAGGAATAGAGAGGCGGTACTAATTACATCAAACCAGTCATCAATTTGATTGTTTCCCCCAGAGACCGGAGTTTCATCCCACTTTTCCTCTTATTATTTTATTCATTTCCAGGTGGGGGAAGGTGATACTTCTTTCATCATTGAGCTTAAGCTTAGCTAAATTCAAATGGCAGTACTTCTTTCACCTGTCCAGCTATATTTAGATATTCAAAGAAGATAAAACTCTGGACCCGGGAAGAATTTTTTTAGATTTCAGACGTGGATCAACCAACCAGTACAGCTGCTCTACCCTCAATGTGTCTGATTACTTGTTCCTTATATTATTATTGTTCACTGATTGCCAGACTCCCGGAGATAACACCCAATGGAGATTGCCCGAAAATGTGCCATATCCTACAAAATAATCTTGGAGACCGGGTTGATTCCACCATGATAAAGACAGATTCTAGAGTTCACCATGCCAGAGGCATTGCACTAGAGGCCAAAGTTAGGCGAAGCATTCCAGTTCTTACAGGACGGAGCAAAATGTCAGGGCCAAAAGAAAGCTAAAAGTGAAAACAAAGACAATGAAAGCAAGAGAAAGGAGACTGCCCTGGAGGACAGCCAACAAATCTATTTACAAGGGCATATTTACATAGAGTACAAATTTTGGGACAATCTTACTCTTACTCGAAATAATGTTTGAGAAACTACCCATTAACAAGCAATGCGATAGGTTCTCCAGTCAAGGTGTTAAGGCGGTAAGTGTTTGCCCTGCAGACTTCTGAGATTAAGTATGGTCTGAGCCAGAGCCGTTGGAACTTGGTGTGCTTTCCTTTCTTCTCCCGGGTCTTATCCCACAGTAGGACCAGATCTGAGATCTGAAAATCCTTGTATTGGGCTCTTCTGTCAAACCATCATTTTACTACTACTTGATGATGCGTGAAATGTTCAAGGGCTGCGTCTCGTTGTTCCTCCATCCGCACCAGATTCAGAAGCCGAACCTCCATAATGTTGTCCCTGTTGTTGAATTCCTGCATAAACTGTAAAACTAGGATCTGTAAGTTGACTGGGAACACAGGGTTCTGACCATAAACCAGGTGGAATGGGGATGTCCCCAAGGCGGCTTTAATATGAATAAGATCCACCCAGAGGGTGAATTTCAATTTTTGGTGCCAATCCCGGGGATTTTGTTCTAACAAATATTTGATCACCTCAAGTAGATTCTTGTTCTTTGATTCAGCAAAGCCATTTCCCTGAGGATAATAGTTGCTGGAGAACTTCAATGTGATCTTTCGGTTGTAGGTCCATTCGAGTAATTGTACGGAAGAAAATGCCAGACCATTGTCACATACCAAAGCAAAGGGCATTCCAAACCTCGTGACGATGTTTTCCTCTAAAAATTTGATGACTACGTCCACCGTGTTATTTTTACAAGGTATGGCTTCAGACCACCGAGTGCAGTAATCAGTAGCAGTCAGAATGTATCGGTGGTTGGCAGACGAGTTGGGGTTGATCTCCCTGATGAAGTCAAATGCCCACTGGGCAAAGGGCCTAGCCTCGTAGACTGGTTGCAGAGGCATGGCTGGGTTACGCTCACGACGTGCCACAGTTTGGCAAGTATGGCATTTTCTAACATGAGTGTAAACATCTCTGAAGATACGGGGCCAATAGTACCTGGCCCGGAGGATCTGATGGGCAGTGGCGTCAGTTGAACCATGCCCGGTTCCAAACTGTCCATGAAATTCATCAATTATTTTCACAGCTTGGTCCCTGTCGATGCACCAGAGGTATACTCCTTTGTAGTTCCGACGGTAAAAAGTGGAGTTTTTGATCATAAAATGGGCGCTTTTCATCCGTAGGGCACGGTGTTTGTGGGGAGGTAATCCCTCCGGGCATTTGTTATTTAGCAGCAAATACACCAGATCGGTATACCATGGATCTTGGGTAATGGACTCCACTGTGTAAGTATGACATTCTACGTGGGGAGTCTCCTCTGCTATTGTTTGACTTAGTCCCTCGCCTCAGACTATTTTCATGGGCTGCATCTCTAAATCATATTCTTGGAGGATGGCCATCCATTTCCCCTGTCTCTCGCCCAATTCACTCTGCATCAGCAGAGATTTGATAGCCTGGTCTGGGATGATAGCATGCACTTTTCTCCAGAGAATATAATGCCAGAATTTCTTCAAGGCGCGGACTAGAGCAAAGGCCTATTTTTCCAATGATGAATACTAGACTTCGGCGTTCTTAAAGGGGGAACTCATGAAAGCAATTGGTCGTTCCTCCCCTTTAACCTTTTGGGTTAGTACTGCCGCGGCAGAATGCGGCAAAGCAAATGAGTAGATGTAAAATGGAAGGGAATAGTCTAGACTGGCCAGGACAGGTGCCTCTGTTATCATCTGTTTAATCTGGGCGAACGCCCACTTTGCTTCAGGACTCCACTCAATTTTGGTATCCTTTTTCATCATTTCATTGAGTGGTTTGACTATCTCTACGAATCCTGTGATGAATCGACATACGAAGTTGATTTTTCAAAAGAAGGATCGCATTTCTTTCTTGCTACCAGGCATCTGTAAGTTTAGAAATGCTTCGACTCTATCAGGGTCTATGGATATACCTTTCTCAGAGATGATATGCCCTAGCAATTTCCCCTCGGTGACCCCGAATATGCACTTCTTGGGGTTGAGGGATATTCCATACCGGCAACATCTCTTACAGATCTGAGCGAGGTGGGTGGCGTGATCATGCCTGTCCCGAGAGAAGATGGTCAAATCATCCATGTAGATGATTATGCATCAATTTACAAGGCCCTCGAACGCAATGTCCATGGCCTTCTGAAAAGTAGCCCCTGCGTCGATCAAACCGAAGGGCATTCTTCTGTACGCAAACATTCCCCACTTGGTGGTAAACACTGTTTTCTCTCTATCTTCATATTTGACCATGACTTGGTTATATCCTGAATATCCATCCAAGAAAGACATCATCTGAGCTCCGTTCACTATTTGCAACACCTCATCCAACGAGGGGAGAGGGTGATTATCTTTCTTGGAGGCCTTGTTCAAATTTTGAAAATCCACACAGAGGCGGATCTCGCTGTTCTTCTTCCTGACTAGGACCAGGTTGGCAACCCATGTAGTATGTCGGATTGGAAAGATAATCCGAGCTAACAGTAGTTTTTCTACCTCTTGACGAATTAGAGGCTCTATCAAAGGGTTGACCGGTCATTGCTTTTGCCGAAAGGGCTTAGCGTCCGGCTTCAGGGGGATGGTATGGGTCATGATGGATGTGTCATAGGTTTTTAGGTCTTCATACCCCTAGGAAATTACATCAATGTATTCTCGGAGAACCGCGAGAATCTTCTCCTTTTCCTCAAGGGAACAGGAGGTGCCTATGTGGATAATCTTTTCTTCACCAGGCTGGCCGATGTTAAATTTTTCAAACTTTCCTCCCTCAGGGGAGGATGATACCTTCTCATGAGCCCGGGGGTCCGAATCGAAGATTTATTCCAATGCAACCATCCCCTTTGGGATAGTGTTGGTGGGCAAGTCCATGATCCCATCATCTTCGTCACCCTGTCCAGTGTCATCGTGGTCTTGTTCTTCCACTATCTGATCCTTGAAAACACCAACATTGGCCATAAAGGCCAGGATATGTTGATCGTCCTTAAAAACCTAAAAGTGAGTAACATTGTCTGGAATGGAGGGGGTGGGGACCATCTCAACTGAAAATCTTCGGAGTCGTGAGCCAGCCATAGGCTCAAGTGTGCTGGAAGAAATAGCTAGGGCATCCAGGACATAGTTCCGTCATCAGGGAATAAGGTCAATGCCAAAGGCATCGAAGTCCTCGATAAGGCTCCAAGCCTGGTTGCGGTATGCGGCTAGCCTTTTGTCATGACATGTGTATTGACTCCGGACTTGTTTAAAAACCAACTCTGAATCACCCAGAGCCCGGAGGCGGGTGATACCTTTCCTTAGTGCAAATAGGAGTCCAAGGACCAAGGCCTCGTACTCCGTGACATTGTTTGTGCAGTTAAACTGCAACCTGTAGGACGCGAGGAAGGATTTCCCTCGCGGGTTGATTAATTCTACTCCGGCCCCACAACCCTATTTAGATCGGGACCCGACAAATTTAAGGGTCCATAAGTCATTGCTCGTAATCTGGAGCTGGGGAGGGGGAGTTTTCTTTGGATTGTCGCTGGGAGACTTGGGGATTTTCTCCCGGACTACTAGCGTGAAAGTGGAATTTGTCCCCGGAGGCGTTTTGATTTGTGATTCCCAGGTGGGTGGCACTAAAGGAGTGCATCCCGTAGAAGTACTGGGTCCCAGGGAATCGGTTGTATGTTCACTCCGGAGGATATCAACTTGCCGCACAGTGATTGATAGGCATGGCTCACACTCGTGCTCTGAATGTTTTTGGTAATGCACTCGGCACCAAGTGTCAGATAGGAGTGTAGAAAGGGTCGCTATTGAACCCTGAGAGTTAACTTCAGCTCTCACCTTTTCTTCTAAGTCTTGTGCCCTTTGCAATACCACGGGATCCTCTCCGGGGATGAAATCAGATGTTAAGATTTCAATAGGTCGGTACACCCCCAGAGAGGTTTTGGAGAAAAGGACTTCATTGACCCTCCCAACTTCGGTAAGGGCTTGTTTCATCCGGGGTTCACTCTCAACCCATATCTGATTGGGTTCTCCTTCCCACGAAAGCCACAAGTGGGTGAAGTCGGTCGAGAAGTACCCATTTAAGGACTTAGACTAATTCTGACTTAGTAACATCCCGTAAGTCTCTGGGATGTCCACCACTTGGATGTAAATAATGTTGGCTATCCTGGGGTCCTGGATAAGATGTATCCAGACATTTTTCAATTCCCCCACCATTTTTACATCAGTCTTATCCAGTTGGATCACTGTGCTATTAGACGGGGTGGGGTGGAGTCTGAGCTTCTGACAAATGGATAAGGGCATGATGTTCCCCGAAGCTCTAGAATCTACCAGGCAGTTGTGTATATTTTTGCCGTAAATGTTCAGACCTAGCAGGAAAGGGGGATCCTCATTGTTTCCCCAGAAAATGGCCGCGTTAGCATCTTTGAATGAGACAATCTTAGGTGGGCGGCTGATCACTTTCGGGTTCCCTAAGAGCTTCAGAAGGGACTTCTTCTGCTCGGGACAATTTAACAAAACCTCCATCACGGTCAAGGAGGTGGTGGTCTGCTCCAACGCCTTCGTAATATCAAATCTTCCTCCCGGGAATTGGTGATTTTCCTCCGCGAGATCTTTTGCTTGGTTGGAGCTAGGACCTTTTGGAGGGACAGGCCGATCAGTTGTATTACTCCGGGGAGGAGGAGTATCTTTGGTAGGAGGTGTAGGCATGTAAGTTGGTCCTTTACCCGCCTGGCTCTGAGTGTTGTATGGAGCCCGTGGGTTGGTAAAGGCATTGGCCTCAAAGGGTGGAATAGATTCATCAAAGAATCCTTGTAGTTCAGATTCTTCTTCATCTTCTCCGAGAGTACCGAAGAAGATGGTATCGCAGGTGAAGGCACTATGGGTTTGTTCTTGGACAGGGGGCTCTGATGGAGCGGTATCATGCAATTATTGTCTGTCTAGTTGGGAGATCATTATGACTTTCTCCAGAGTGGCACAATTCACTTCATTGTGTGAACCTGTATCGTGCAGCCAACACCAGTTAGTCATGGGCTGGAAATCTGTGACTGGTGTAAAATGGGATGGTCCAGCACCATTTTGGTTGGTATTTTAGTTCGGAGGTGGGCCTCTGGTATTAGCATTGTTGTTTCATTGTTGTTGGTTTGGCCTAGGCCCATTGTTGAAGTTTCTTCCCCCGGCATTGTTGCTTCGTTGGCTGGAGAAGATATTTCCTCTCTGGGAATTTGAGTTTTGGGGCGCGTAGGACCCAGCCTTCAGCTGACCCATGTCCATGGTCAGAGTGGATAGCATTCGTCAGAGGGACTCAACCTTGGTGGTCAACTGAGTGTTAGCATCACAATGGGACGGCTGGGGCAGTTGTTGGCTTCCCGGGAAGGCAGCAGGATTAACCAGAGTCCAGGGCGGAAATCCTCTAGCCGCGGATGACTGGAAGAAGGGCACTCCGGATGGCTGTGTCTGAGTTTGTTGTGTTTGCTGTGGCTGATTCCAAGGGAAGACTTCCGGACCCGGTGTCATCTGGGTCTGGGAGGGGTAAACATATCACGCCTGTTGGTCTATCAAAGGTGGCGGGGGATTCACCACCATCGAAGGGGCACCTATTGCCAGATTGGGATTGTAACCCCCAGCATATGCAGTTCCACCAGGGATCATATTGAAAGGCATGTTCTATCCAATCCCGCCCGGGGATTTGTTGAGAGCGCGGGACAACTCTAGGGACAGGTTGTAGACTTTTGCTAAAGTGTCCCGGTCACCCGGAGTGGTTGTTCTCCAGAGGAGGGTGGCAACGAAAGGGTCCATCGCATTAAGGTATGTCTGTATGGTAACATCTGGCGATGGAACAAAAGGGCTTGTGCACCTTTTCAGGGCACGCTAGAACCTATGGTTGAATGCTGCAAGAGGTTCATTGGGTTCCTTTCTAATGGAGATGAACTGGCTATGGGACCAGGCTGGGTCCACATGCACATGAAAGACAGCCAAGAAGGCATCTTCCATATCCTGCCAAGTGTTAATGGAGTTGGCGGGAAGGTTTAGGTACCAGTTCAACTCGCTTTGTCCTAAGGACAAGGGAAACATGCGGGTCACAACATCTTCATGCTGGATCTGGTGTTGATTCATGGAATCTTTGTATGCCTGTAAATGTTCTTCTGCGGTCCGTGAGCCTAAGTTCTCATATCGCGGGCAAATCTTCTCCGGGTGGGAGGGTAAATCATTGATTGCACCCGAAAAAGTGCCCATTGGGGACCCAGTGTCTCTGAAATACGCAGCCATTGGAGGGACTATATGTTGGGTAGTTTGAGTACTAGTTCCCGGGACCGTCTATGGAGTTTGAGTATTCAGGGATATAGTAGATCCCCAGACAACAGAAGCTGGTAGGACTTTCGACGTCTGCTTCTTTTGAGCAAGAGGCTCGAGTTTGACAAACCTTCTGGGGTTCGGGGCAGATCTAAGGACTCTTTCAAATTTAGCAGGGGAAAAGGACCCAATTCTACTAAAGGCTTGTCTCCTAAAACTATAACTTGGGGAACCCTTAGGAGGTGTAAAATCAGAATCTTGGGAGGGGGACAAGCTCATGCCCTCCTTCTAGCGCTAGTTTCTGTTGACGGGGTTTTGCTGACCGGGTTTGCCAACAGTCATAAGTTGTCATCGGGTTCTGGAGTGCGGAGAAATCGGCCAACTCCGCCTGCAAAGGTTGTCTGGGGGAAATAAATCCTCCAGGCCTTCAAGTACCTAGGTGTCGGGTCACGACGGTGCGGGGCTCGGTTGGGAGAGGTGACTATTTTCGAGGGGGATAGCTGGTTACTTCAACTCATTCTCCCAGAGATTCAGAACAGTAAGGGTTTCCCGGAGCACTCTACACTTAGCAAATAAAATGAAAAAGATCCTGCAGGGTTAGAGACATTTATGTAACTACAGTCATGCTGGAAAGTCTGGAACATCAACAATACTCTGAAAGACTACACTAAATACCGAAGAAAAACACAACCATCAGTTAGCATTTCATCAGTAGCGGAATAAATAGGTCGTTAATTTACTTGAACATATCAGAGTAAAGGAAATACAAAATATTAAAACATGAAATACCATTAACTCAGAAGCAGAGACATTAACAACTTCATTGCCAAGAATCCTTCCTTCTTCATTAATGTTTGGTCCAGCAAGCAATGGTGCATGATACAATGGTGGCTCCAAGGGAGCATCAAACTACCAAGAATAGAACAATGGAGCATTGAGCTCTGCGACTAAAACCATAAATCACTTTGCTATTTCTTATGGACAACAAAATCATCAATTTCGCTGACCCTTGGAAATGGGCCAATTTGCCTATTTATACAACTCTCTAACCCTAACCCTATTTTACTGTGTTTCAATAAAATACAATATATGGGGGCCGGTACTACCCACGCCACCCTACAAAAGACCTAGAGACGGAATAGGTCTACCATGTCAGAAGAAGAAGAGAAGAATATACATTGGAAGAATCGACTTTGAGAAGAGATCCGGAGAAAAGAAATGAGAAATTAGGTCCCCCAGGGACCGAGGCTACATGCCTCATAAATGGGAAATGCGGCGCCCTGTCTCCAATGTGCCAGGTGTACCCTTGAACGACGCCTTGAGAAGATCACCCTGTCAGAAGCCAACTACCGAGCCAATACCTCTTGATGTGTCCAACTACCCTCTGACAGTCTTTATTAACCGCCTCTTAAAGTGACCGGTCGGCCTCGGGGACCGGGACACGGATCACTTTAAAGAATATAAAATTATGGATCCGAAACTCTGGGATTCGGGAACTTACGCCCCCAAAAGAATAAAGAATGCTTAATGCTCAAATTTCCCCGGTTCCCAGAGAACACTCAAGGCTGTTTATTATCGTTGAAGGCCTGAAGGATGCAGAAAATGCCATCCTCATCAATCTTCTTTAGGCTGGCCCTTCGGTGCCTGGCCACTTCAACTTGTTCCGCCAGGTCCGGAACATTATTTTTGAATTTATCTGCCATCTTCGCGGCATCATGGCCCTTAAGCACCATTTTGGTTAGTTTTTCCATTCGGGCCCCATCCATCCCCTCTGGGGATTGATACCGAGATGACATTCTTTCATCAAAATCCCCCAACACTGACTCCTCGGGGGTATAAGTATTCGTACCAAGGGGATCAACCTCGGAAGCTTTTATTACAAATGACTTGTATAAATTGAAAGAATACTTTATGGCATTTATCTTTTCTTGTAAAGACTCTACCAGTTGTTTGGTTACCTCCAATGTGAGGTCCAGTCTGGAGTGCTGAGCCCTTACGAAATCAAATGATTCCTCACCTAGAATTCTGGAATCAGAAATTATGTCTTCCCCCAGGGTGAGGAGTTCTTCAAACTCTATCTTCCATGCCTGGTAATTCTCGGTGTCACTCTCCCACTGCTCAATCAGTGCCTCCGCCTGTAAAATAATTTGTCGGGCTGTATATAAATCTGGGAGAGTGGCCGCTAGGAAACGTTGGGTGTTTCCTATTTGTAGAATGACCCAATCGTCAACTGCCTGGGCCTTCTTCTTCATTACTCGCAGGGAGTCTATGTCGCTCTGCGGTAATTCTTCTGCTGTGGAGGTCTATGGGGGGTGGCATTGAGGGGTTAGGCCAGCTCTGTAAGCAACCCCATGAGGTTTGCATTCTTCTCCT
>MU224035.1:1162816-1181872 GCA_018584345.1 Thuja plicata
TACTCGCAGGGAGTCTATGTCGCTCTGCGGTAATTCTTCTGCTGTGGAGGTCTATGGGGGGTGGCATTGAGGGGTTAGGCCAGCTCTGTAAGCAACCCCATGAGGTTTGCATTCTTCTCCTTATCTTCCTTGAGCCTCTGGGCCTCTTTTTCATATTGGGCCTCCAATGCCCTTGCTGCTTCTTTTAGTAGGTCTACTTCGCCCTGCTTCCCTCTTTTTCCCAAAGACAGCTCTGCGATGTTATAATCTGTGGGGTCCACGGTTGCTTCATCAGCGTCTGGGGGAGGTGTTGCCACTACCGAAACTATTTCTCTGCCCGGCCCAGTTCGAAGGGTATGAACTATCTGGGCCTTCTTCTCTTTTGGCGGGGCCTGAGCTAAAGCCATAATTTTGGCCAGGGAGATAGGGGTTGTTGGAGCAGATTGGGCTTTCCTTTTTCTACTCTCCGCCAACCATGGAGGTGGGAGAGGTGGCCTCCCTGCCAGAATTTGTTCTTCAGATCCTCTCCCGGTGTCCGCTGGTGGCTGCTCCTTTTCAACAGGTATTTCCTCTGTATCTCTCACTGCCGGAACCTCTTCCTCAGCAACATCTTCAATCTCTATCTCCTCAGCCTAGTCTCGGATGTCAATTGTTGTGTCTAGAACCTGATCGGCTTCTTCGGGGATCTCTTCTTCATGTTGCTCTTCTTCTTCTTCTTCATCTGTCGGTAGTAAGGGTGGTATCGGGCCAAGATTCAGAGTTTGGGCCGCTGTGATAACCTGCCCGAAGGTTGCTCCCGGGAGTGGCCTTGGGAACACGGTGGCTGGGGTTATGGTTGATCCTAAATTTCTGGGTCCAGGTTGCCTAGCGGATGCCTTCTGTTCACCTGGCAGTTGTTGGTCCACTCTCGAACCTTCTGTTCCTGAGGCCTCGAAGATAATCTTTGGTTCTGGCCTCTTTTCTTCTATTTGCTACTCTTCTTGTTCCACAGCTTCTTCTTCCTAGTCTTCCGGATCCATAGCCTCTTGTTCTTGCCCCGGGACTTCCATCCCCACTTGTGTATCGTCCCCTTGCATATTTCCGAACTCATCGGCTGCAAACATGTCAAACTCCTCTTTTGGAGGGGGACTGGCTGGGTCCTCCATTTGTTCTGCTTCCTTCTCCAGTTCTGGGGAACTGGAGGAAAGGATTTACACTTCTTTTGGGAGGGAAGCCCTTGGCACTGGTTCTGCCTTGGGCTATTTGATGTTCTTTCTCTTCCTCCGAGTGATCAGAGGCGGCCCCGCATCTACTATTACTGCTGCCTCCATAGGATCCACCCCCGTCGCCTTCGCCATTAAGGCTGCCAGTGATGGGGAGGAAGGAGGATGAATTGGTCCAGCCATTAGCGGGGGAGTGGAAAGCCTTGTGATCAACTACTCTCTCATTTTTTGGGAGGCCGCTACAGATTACCTAATCTGTTCTTGGATGGAGACTTGCTGCGCGGGGGGAGTTGTCTCTATCCCCTAGTCCCGGCCCCTGGAGTCAACTTTGGTATCAGTGGTGGTGCTTTTGTTACCGGTCGGGAGGCTAGGCGCACACTCCCAGGGCATGCCTTCTTAAAATAGGCATGACTCCTCTCAACCACCTCCTGAGTGAAGTCCTCAATTGTGTGGTCCTCCTGGATAGCCCAATTCATTGGCGCTAGTGGCATTTTGTCAATCTCCTTTTCTTTGTACTGGGGATCTATAGTGGGGGCGTTGTCTGAAAAGGCCATCGGGAACCTCTGGAGCTTTAGCTCCTGCATCATTCCGGTCGTCATTCTATCATAATGCCGGCTGCGCACACCCATATCATCCTGGCGATCTGCCCAGAAGTCTTCTATGTGTGCATGGTGGGGTCCGCAGCCCGGGGCAGTGCCGTTGCAATTTTACCATGCGGATCAAAAATTTTCTGTGCCAGATAAAATTCTTGTAAGTTATAACATTGAAGATCATTATCTCCCTCCTTTGCGACGGCCAGAGTGCAAGTGTAGTTCCTATAGGAGATTGGGAATGAAACATTTGGGACCTTCTTGTGGGCCAAGAGGGCATGCAATTCCATCATATGCCGGCAATATTCCAGCAGCACAATCTTGTCCGCACAATGTTTGGGCAACAAGTAGGGCTTCCTGGAGAAGCCGGCGACCCTAATGTAACTGTGCTGCTGGAACTGGATGTAGTAGTGCCCATAACTACTAACCAATTTCATCGCCTTAGTAGACAGGCGATATCTGACATCCCGGGTGGGTGTGAGCAAATGGTAATAAACGAAGGAGTCGTTTACCTGGCAGTAACTGGGGAAGCTGGCTTCCCATTGAATTTGTGAGAAATGGTCCCACGGTGCTTTCTATCCCTGGCCAAGCCTGAGAACACCATCTATAAGTAGGCCATTGGAGTGGGGCCTCTGTTGGGCCAGAGCCCAGAAAACATAAGAAGTCATGTAGAACTTCTTCTTCTCGTTCAGCTGCAGGAACTGGGAGTCGACGTGATTGGAAATTATGGTTGCCCAGTCGAAGAACTCTCCCTTAGTGGAGATGCCCAGGAGGAAATAGTACATCCACTTCACAAATTCCTGGGCGGAGGGTTGCCCAAATACCCAGGCCAATGCTATTATCCCCATTTGGAAGCTTTCCTTGAATTCGGAGCGGGGGATATCTATCTTCATTCTTTTTGGATCCCTCTTTGGGACCTTTAGCCAGTGAGTGTTCATGTACACCTGGGCGGCATCCTCCAGTTGGTTGAATTATTTCAAGGCATCGGTCCTTGTGACCACCGAGGACCTATCAAATTGTGGGATACCTAGGCCCGCTTGGAAAGTAACTGGGTCAAGAGACACCAGTGGAGTGGGGAATCCCGTAGGTTCTGCAACTGCTAACATGACGGCCCAGACGAAAGAGTTATAGTTGGCAGCCAGGGTGAGAACAAGCTCTAAAGACTGCACGGAGCATGGGAAACAAGCTGCCTGGAGAATTCCGGAACCTCCGATGTTGGTTGCAATTTTATCTCCAACCTGTCGCTGGATGTGCATGATCTTTACCAGGGCCTGCATTTCCGCCCAAGTCCCAACACTGGGGTCGGTCATCAATTTTACCTGGGACTCAACCTTTGAGCCCACAATCTCCTCACCCTACATTTACTTCATGGTGAGGGGCAGCTTTGCCAAGGCCTTCTCTATTTTGAACTTTGCCGCTGCCCTGGTCTCGGTTGTGGATGGCAACTCTGGACTTCTGGGAGGAGATGATGTGGATGCTTCAGACATGGTTGTAAAATGAAGTCTGGAACTGTGAGACAAAGCGACCGTCAGAACATATTCATCAAAACAAAACAATAACTTCGGGGTCCAGAGTTCTTACCACCGCACCGCTTTCTTTTCCTGAAAAGTTAGTTTTTCGCACAAGTATCTGAAAAGAAAAACAAACTTAGCATTTTTTATTGTATCTCCAGGTCTGGGGAATTTTATCACACTTGACGAAGACATGGGATGAATGGCGGAAAGGGGGCCTAAAGCCCAGAGAAATGACCATTAGTAAAGAAGAATGTGGAAGCAGGTCCACGTGGACGCCACATGCGCTGGCATTGAATAGATGTGATGGCACTGGCGGCGGAGCCAACTGTTTGAACGTGCGAAAAGGGAAAGCCACTTGGCCAGAAATAATTGCGCGCATGGGAAATAAATGAGGCTCTGAAAGACTTGATGGAGGAGAGAGAAAACTGCCTGTTTGAAACTGGCCAAGAGCTGAGTTTCAAACAGGTGGTTTCCTGCCTCGAAGCAGACTTTCAAGCGAAATACCAACAGCAAGGGTGACTCGACCAGCTCGTCGAGCCACCCGAAAGGATATACAGAGAGTCAAGGGGTATATACATAAAAACAAGGGAGATATACAAGGGTTACCTATAGAAATATACATATATACATGAATATACACATGGACGACTCCTGCGGAAAAAACCAGATGAAGCTGAAACAGGAATATACAGCTACTCACATTATGCACATGTTATCTACAGGCTATTTACAAATTATTTATAGACTATCTACAGACTGCACAGAAGGCGAACAACCTTCTGGCAGAGCCGAGCCACCAGCAAGCGGCAAAACCAGAAGACCAAAGAAACAACAGAGAAACAAAGCAAATGAAAACAAACAATAGGCAAACCCAAAGAAAACTAGAAAATGAAAGCAAAGCGAAGAGGAGGGAAGCAGGGAAACCAACCTGAAAACACAGAAGGCGGAGGAAGGGAAAGATTACCAGGAGAATTCTGCAACAACTTTGAATCGTCAAGCTATCAAGATCACCACCACAGAGCACTAGCGTACGTTTGAGAACAGTAGAAGGTGTTAAGCTTTGATTATCACAAATCTCTCTGTAACTGCTCTGCTAATCGCTTTGAAAATCGCTCTATTTCGCTCTAAGTGCTCGAAGATTTTAATCGCAGTAAGTGTGAAAATGACAGGCGAGTCTATTTATACCCACGGTAAAAAGTGATCCTCCTCCTTCTGGAGATTTCAGGTCTGGCAAAACCTCCGGACTCCGGGCCGGGGATTCCTTACGAGGATGTTCTTAAAACTTAGGAACATTATCGCAAAAAAAATCCCGAAGTCTGGAATCCAGCTTCCAACCAAAAGGCAACCTCCAGGATCTGGGATCCTAGAGAGAAACAAACAAAACAAGAAAAAAACACACACCGGGGAAGAAAACCCCGGAGAAAGAAAGCAAAAAGAAAAGAAAGACAAGGCGAAGCCGCAGCAAAAAGCAAAGCGAAAAAAAAGGGGGGACCCAACATTTTGCACACAAAATGTAGGGACGGGGATGCAGGGCATAACACATAGGTGGTGACCTAATCTATGCACATGGTCCAACCTACATAGGTGGGGATTCTACATAGGTGGTCATGCATTCTGCATAGGTGGTGTCTAGTTTTTCATAGGTGGTCAGGACTATGCACACTCCAGACAACAACCTCTAGATTTGACCTTCCGAGTAAAACTAGATAAGATGGAGATTTGAGAAGTAGAATCAGAGAGATACCCAGTTGAGATCCCTCAATTCCCCTTCCAAAAAATCCATCAAAACCATCTACCTTCATGGTAAACCTATTTAGTTCCTTACCATAGGCGCAAGGTGCAGAAAGGTGACCACTAGAAGACATTATTCTAATCAAGATAGAAGTCTGCATAACATCAACAGAAGGAAATTCTATCTAAAAGCCAATACATTCTAAGGTGATAAACCACAAGAAGGGATAGATAATGATATTTCATAAACATTATCCATCATAAGGTTTACATTCATTATTCAATTCATACAAGAGAAAAAAATAGTCATAAAAGATTTCCATTGGTCACACAACTATAGAAAACCGTAAAACAACCACATCAAAACATAGAAATCACATGAAACGAGATTCTCTTTCTAGGTAGAGCCTACCTGGAGTCTTGTGGAGAAACCTTTGAATCAATTCCATTTCCACTCTAGCAAAGCCTATTCTCCTCAAGCCTTCCAATCAATGAGATATCCTCCAAATGCTTCAGCCAGCCTTTCTAATAGTTTTAGATATATAGTTCTCCGTATATAATTTCTTCGTTCTCTTCCTCCCCCTTTACTTTCGAAATCTCCTTACATAAATATGTTATAGGATTGGTTGCATGGGAAGTTTCAACCGATGCAACCATCCACAACTATCTTTTGGTTATTTGTTTGGACTATATTAGTTTTTAGATAAATTAATGTGTAGATAGTTCCCCGAGAATGTTTTAGTTAAATTACCACCTTTGTTACTTTATGTCTTAATTTCATGCTTTAGGTAAATTATTTTATTTTATTCTTGCTTTCACTTTAGATAAAGATTAGTTACTTTCCTCTTTTAAAGGAATAATTATAGATCTAATTATAATTTCACATAATAGTTTAAAAAAAAGGCACATAAATAAATAAATACATAAACACACACACATATATTAACACATTTATATAAGCATATTTATATAACCATATATATAGACATATGCATATGTGTGCACCCATATGGTTATGTGTATATATATCCATGCAAATATTATTATTATAATCATGCATTACTGAATACACTATAAAAGGCTTATTATCATGCATTTAATTTCATAATACCATTAAATTATTACTAGACGATAATCCAACCGCAAAACAATATTCACCTAGTCCTAGGGACTATAATGAAAATCCACAAAGACCAAATACCAAGCAACCATAATTGGACATCAATCGACAATCAAAGGACAAATCCAAAAAGACCTAACCTGAGAGATTGGATCAGGAGTAGGCTCAGTCTTGCGGGACCAGGTACTGTCTCCGTAACAACAACAATAACAATCGAGCATTTTGGGACATGCTCAGACCTGTGAAGTTAGGTGAAGTCGATGCCTAGTACCTGTAAGCCTGCATCACCAAGAAGAAATACATGTGCATTGATCTACATATTAAATAAGACATTGCAGATAGATGATCGGGATTGATACATCGTGTGGACCTCATCCATGTGAGTAACTACAAATTCATCCTGAATCATGAAAACACATCATGTATATAGACACACACTCACACACAATGTAACATGAGGGTTAGAATCTTGAACATTGGGTTAGTCAATAATCGATACTAATAATAACTCATCATAATCATAATAAATGTCCTAAATCATTAAGTGACATACAAGATTCATCGAAAGTAACTTTAATAGAAGAATATATCTATATTCATCTAGCACATATCACATAACATCCTAACTATATTCAGAAAGGTATTCAAGTTCCTTTATACATACATGGAGACAAACACATACATAAATGATACCTTCAGACAATATGTTTGATATTATAATTCTCAGGTACAAGCTGATGAAATCATTATAAACAACTTATAGGAAAACAAGTATTAAGATATAAGGAAACATCTAAAGATCTTACTTCATACAAAAACTTGTATTAGGGTTAGAGGGGTATTACATCCTCCCTCCCTTATATTTGACTTACTCTTGGAAGTCAGAAGAGATGAAATGAACTATACACGTAAGCTGTAAACTGTTATCAAATGGAATTGCACTATTACTACTCTAGTACCTACTTTAATGAATATATGCATACTTCTCTAATTAAGAGTGTTGATAAATCTTATTACAATTATAGTGTAGATTAACTTGGCTCCAATGGTAAGAGAATTTCAAAAGAATTACCTAACTGATTCTTTCACTTTATGTAGTAAGTTTGTCAAGATATACTAAGATTATAGTATTACTTCAAAATTACTTTTATCAACTTGAAAATCCAAAGTATTCATGCTTTATTAACATCAGTGTATTAGACAAATGTGTGTTCTACCAATCAAAATTGTTTCTTCCTTACACAATATAAAATTTTTGTATCTATGGTAGCCAACATAAAAGGAGGAATTTCTGATAACTTTCTATTTTTGAGACACAATCTAATCCTACACAATACAACAAATGGAACTTTATTTCAAATAGGGTTCTAAAAATTGCGTTCCTTACCAACTATGCATGTCAAACATAGAGGGGTAAATAAAATTTATACTTATTATGTTCATGAAGGTAATATATCAAACAATTGTTACTTAGCTTTGTAATCATGAAACTAAAACAATCCATACACTTACTTTTTGCGATAAAGCACAATTTTATAAGAAATCTTTTGGAAGACATAAAACAACCTCTTTTAGAAAGTAAACTATATTCTTTTTCATCAAGATGTAAATATACTTTCAATACTTAGGACACATACACATTTATAATACATATTTTCTAAGTCATCTTTCATAATAATTGTAGGGTTTGATTTCCAAAATGCATTCACACCCCTAGAGGAGATCTAATCAATTCCCCAAATTTTCATGTCAGGCAGTTCCATATAGCATTTAATTAATGTCAAACAACAATGTACAAGATTTCTTTCAAGTTCCCTATTTCATAATGATTATATATCCATCAAGAGAGGAAAAAGCACATGATTCCTACTACTATCTTCATAACCACAACATTTAAATTAGTAACATTAACTAATGTACATAAATTTAATTTCTACCCTTTACCTATTTGTAACATTGCCCTTATACCCTTTAATCTTTTTGAGATAATTCCCGTATTGAGTAACATACATAACAATATTCTTATAGCATTTATTTTCCACAGTAACTTCTTAGTCATAGTCAATCAATCACTTAGTGGTGTTAATTACTACTAAGGTGTTGATCACAATATATATAAAACTTGAATTTGTTTCCATAATAATCCTCTAGGGTCCTAACCAATCACTAGGCATCTAGAAATACATATAGTTAATAAAAACAACTTCCATCATTAGTATATATAATTCATTTTCATACATACTCTTTTCTAGACTTGTTTGATTGTGTTAGCTTAACTCATTTTCTATGCAAATTAACATGGAATGCATAAATAATATAGCTTCTTACCAAAACAGGGATAAAAATTATTCTTCCAAAATGCAAAAGTGAATTATAGCCTATGGTAAAATCTTGGGGACATAGGTCCTTCATCCAGGGCTCTCTTAATTGAGTACTTACAAATTTTCTTGATATATTATTGCCTTGTCTAAACAATTTTAGTCCTTCAAAACTTATTTCTTAAGAGGGAAGAGAGAGACAAAGAGAAATGCATATGGCAAAAAAATTATTGGTTCCTTACATTTCAATTACCTACTTCAAGAAGTCACAAGAGAGGGGAAAGACAGAGATCATTCAAACTGTTATTATATAGAAAATTATCTATTACAACTTTATTCACTCATGTGTCCTAGTTTCTCCTTTCACACAATGATCTATGCTACCACTCTCTTTCATCTTTTGTCAAGAATAAGAGAAAAATTCATTTTCAAATTTTAAACCAAGACACGACACCAAATTCTTCACATCTTTCCTAGGTACAAATCACTAGCCATGAAATTTAATTATTACCATTTTAGTCAAATACGAGTAAAATCAAGTACTACCACAATCATTTCTTTCTTCGCATTAAAGGTGAAAAGGAAATTAATTTCTAAGAAGGAAGTCAATTGGGCATTTATAAGGAGATAGAGTGCACAACCTTTTCAATAAAATATATTATAGGTAGGTTCAGGAGATAATATTACCTACCACCACAATTAAAACATCGGGTATCTTTTTACTTTTTTTTCTTTCCTAGAGATAACATTGCCATTTATTAACAAGAAGATCACACACACAAGTATAAGGAATTCCTTAAAACTCTATTTATAGAAAGAATCCATTTAACACATCATTGATCTCAGAATGCAAAGACATAAGTTATAATATAACTCAATCATAGAGGAATAGGTGTACCCTTATAAGGCAATGTAACATAAATACAAGAAACAAAGCCTTCATTTCCTAAGATTCAAATTTTGCTGGCATAGAGATGAAAACAAAGGAGATAGAGATAAAATATTCAATGTCATGCATAGGTTAGCCATTATTCCTAGAGTTCCCAGTGTGGAAACCAACATGTCTCTGATACCAAGATGTCACGCCCCGCTAGGGAACCCAGGAGGACAAGCCAACTAACTACTAAGAGATGAGAATTTTTGTTTTCTTTTGAATTATTACAACTAATCTAAGTCCTCACAGGTTCCCTAATACCACTATTAAAGAAACATAATCTAATCTATTCATTTACCCATCAAGACATTGATTGATTAATATAAGTTTGCAATTCATTCCTTTACTCTTAACATTAAGTTACATGTATAATCCTACCATCAATCCTAATATTTCAACATGCATCCATGTGAAATATCCTTTACTAAACTTATGTTATTATTTACACTATTCATTAAGCATTGAGGTGAAAGATAAACATTTGATGGATATGCAATGCCCTACATACTTTATTATTTCATACACATTTGTGGAACATAGTAACCATAACCAATTATTAGATTCTATAGGTTTTTATTCGTAGATTCATTAACTCATAATAGTTTTCCACAACCATACATCAAGAGATAGCACATTCATTCATAAATACATTATTTCATATTAAGTCTAAGATCATTTATTATAGAAAAAAGTAATAAAAGATACTTGAATAAATACCCTAAATAATTATCTTTTCATATTGATAACATACAATATTTCCCTTTCCTTTTTCCTAGATCTACCCATTCCTTATACCTTTATTTGAACTATATTGATATACATCATATCATCAGATCCAATGATTTACAAGAGATTTCTATTATAAGAATGCACATGCATAACTACATCTTTACATATATAATAAGAAATCTTCAAAAATGAAAATCCAGAAGGAACGGGAGCCAAGAAGATCTATCTAACCACGAACAATACCCAAATATAATAAAGATTAACCACCCAACCATATGGATCCAAAAAGAGTCCACTCCTCCATGCTAGGAGATAGAGACCAAGGTCCACACAAGAAGGTAACAACTACAATTCTCCTAAGGAGAGGATAAATTTTTTTCCCAAAACAAAACATAACTCAAAAATGCAAGAAGATCACAAAGACATAAATCACATTGGTAGGAAATCTAAGACACACACTAGGTGAGTGTCATCACATAGCCCTCACCCCTTGGGTTATCCTAGTAAGCCACTCTGGGCCCTGACCCCAAAATAGGCACATGCAGAACTAAACATCTCTCATAGGGATGAGACTATTCGATTGTGCTATCGCAATAGCACCTTCTCCCACTCCCATCCATAGCCTATACTAGCACTACCAGCATGGGTGAGTCTTATCTTAATTAATGTGTAGTACCCCTTCCCATAATTTTATTAATGTTTTCACTGGAATAAACAACTCACTAGTGGGTTATCCTGGTACTAACAACTTAGGGCCCCGGACGCCAACTCTAAGCCACTCACCTAGTGTTATTAGGTTCCCTACCTCTCACAAACATCATCAATGCACATAAAGGTAAGTACCATTGGTACACAAGTGTTTACAACATCAAACGATTGAGTTTAGGAAAGCACTAGTTGTCCTGAATCCTTTGGACAACCCTAAACTGAAATCGAGTACATAGATAGATAAAACACATCCACATTGCATCAAATGCATCTCAAGGGATTCTCAACAACATAATAACATCATGAAACTCATAAAAATATAAATTATAACATCATAGTAACCTAGGATTGGGTTTAGGGGGTCACTGATTGACCCTAGTCCACCATATAGTCCTAAACCCTAATCTGGCATTCAAGATGGTTAATAACACATGAGAAGACATCAAAATGCATCAACATAAAGTATATAACAAAACCATATAACCAGTGCCTTTTGGGTACCAACTCAAACCACAAAACATCATAACAAGATCATATTGTAGAAAACATGCTGATTCCTGAAATTTGGCTAAGTCTAAAATTTTCTAAAACCTTCAAAATCTAGAACCTTTATTTGAAGTCCTAGGAGGCTGAAACCACTCTCAAACATCTTGGAAGGTATTACATAAAATGTAACTTAAAGTATAAGGAATTAAAAGTATGTAGCTTATACTTGAATGTTACATTTTATGTTTCGCCCTAAGGCTCAAATCGGACGGAGATCACCCTAACCCTAATCAGGGTTCCCAAAATATCCAAAACTTATGATAAGTTTCCAAATGATAATAAACATAATACCACAAAAAAATCAAGTATTCTGCAAATTAAACATTGTCTAGGGCAAACCCTGGGTCAGAACCAAACCCTAAATCCTTCTGGAAACCCTAAAAATCAAACTGGAAGAGTCCTCCATAGGTGGAACCCTAAGTTGCACAGGTTGTGACCTAAGCTACATAGGTGGGGCTTCTACACAGGTGGTCACACATCTTGCATAGATGGTGCCCAGTTCTGCGCAGGTGGTCAAGACTGTGTGCACTCTAGATAACAACCTCCAGATTTGACCTTCCGGGTAAAATTGGATAAGATGGAGGTCTGGGAAGCATAATTGGAGAGATACCCAGTTGATATCCCTCAATTATCCTTCCAAAACATCCCTCAAAACCATCTACCTTCATGGTAAACATGTTTAGTTCCTTCCTATAGACGCAAGGTGGAGAAAGGTGACCACCAGAAGACATTATTCTAATCAATATGGAAGTCTACATAATATCAATAGAAGGAGGTTCTATCTAAAATAAAATACATTCTAAGGTGATAAACCACAAGAAGGGACAGATAAATGATAGTCCATAAACATTATCCATCACAAGGCTTACATTCATTATTCAATTCATAAAAGACAACAAAACAATCATAAAATATTTCCATTGGTCACACAACTATAGCAGATAGTAAAACAACCACATCAAAACATAGAAATCACATGAAATAGGATTCTCTTTCCGGGTAGAGCCTACCTGGAGTCCTGCGGAGAAACCTTTGAAGCAATTCCAATTGCACTCTAGCCAAGCCTATTCTCCTCAAGCCTTCCAATCAATGAGATATCCTCTAAATGCTTCCACCAACCTTTCTAATAGTTTTAGATATATAGTTCTCCATATATAATTTCTTTGTTCTCTTCCTCCCCCTTTACTTTCCAAATCTCCTAACATAAATATGTTGTAGGATTGGTTGCACAGGAAGTTTCAAGCGATGCAACCATCCACAACTATCTTTTGGTTATTTGTTTGGACTATATTAGTTTCTAGATAAATTAAAGTGTAGATAGTTCCCCGAGAATGTTTTAGTTAAATTACCACCTTTGTTACTTTATGTTTTAATTTCTTGCTTTAGGTAAATTATTTTATTTTATTCTTTCTTTCACTTTAGATAAAGATTAGTTACTTTCCTCTTTTAAAGGAATAATTATAGATCTAATTATAATTTCACATAATAGTTAAAAAAATAAAAAGGCACATAAATAAATAAATACATAAACACACACACATATATTAACACATTTATATAAGCATATTTATATAACAATAGATATAGACATATGCATATGTGTGCACCCATATGGCTATGTGTATATATATCCATGCAAATATTATTATTATAATCATGTATAACTTAATACACTAGAAAAGGCTTATTACCATGCATTTAATTTCATAATACCATTAAATTATTACTAATGGATAATCCAACTACAAAATAATATTCACAGACTATAATGAATATCCAAAAAGACCAAATACCAAGCAACCATAATCAGACATTAATCGACAATCAAAGGACAAATCCAAAAATACCCAACCCGGGAGCAGGGATCAAGGCTAGGCTTAGTCTTGCGGGACCAGGTACTATCTCCATTACAACAACAATGATCAAGGATTTTGGGGCATGCTCAGACCTGTGAAGCTAGGTGAAGTCAATGCCCAATACTTGCAAGCCTGCATCACCGAGAAGAAATACATGTGCATTAATGTACATATTAAAGAAGACATTACAGATAGATGATCGGGATCGATACATCGTGTGGACCTCATCCATGTGAGTAACTACGAATTCATCCTGAATCATGAAAACACATCATGTATATAGACACACACACTCACACATAAAGAATGTAACATGAGGGTTAGAATCTTGAGCATTGGGTTAGTCAATAATCGATACTAGTAATAACCCATCATAATCATAATAAATGTCCTAAATCATTAAGTGACATACAAGATTCATCGAAAGTAACTTTAATAGAATAATATATCTATATTCATCCAACACATATCATATAACATCATAACTATGTTCAAAAAGGTATTGAAGGTCCTTTATACATACATGGAGACAAACACATACATAAATGATACCTTCAGACAATATGTCTGATATTATAATTCTCAGGTACAAGCCGATGAAATCATTATAAACAACTTATAGGAAAACAAGTATTAAAATGTAAGGAAACATCTAAAGATCTTACTTCATTCAAAAACTTGTATTAGGGTTAGAGGGGTATTATAGGTCACTCCTCACATGGTGATTTATATCCTCTAACAGGGTCACACCTTATAGTGTGTTTTGTAACCTTTAACAGGGTTGGCTACTAATAGGGCTCACTTCAAAAGAGTGAAAAATAGTAACTAGTTACATTGGTGGTTTTTCCCGTATTGGGTTTCCAGGTTAAATATTGGTGTCACCCATTTATATTTTATTTGTTTCATGCTTTATGTATATGAACTTAATCACTAAAATATAATTGCATTGGATATTATAAATATTGCTTTGATACCTGAGTTACAGAAGAATATCTTAATTGACCCAGTAACAATGTTATATTGTTTAAGACATCTAAGGGATAACGGATTTGTTTTGGAGTAAGTGATTCACCCCTCCCCTCTTAGTTACTTATCTCATTTCCAACAATATTTAATGTAACTTTTTTTAAAATGTCCTTAGCTTCATTCTGATTCTCATCCGAAAACTCCCTTTGTCATCAAACTCCATCTCTGATAAGATTTATCCCTCTGACATCGAAACTTTGTCTCTTAAGTGATTTATTTTGTCTTATATCACACTCTCCAAAAAAAATTAAACCCCACCCCTAACACTTTAAAAATTGAAACTTAGTTCCCTAAAAATAAACAAAAACAAACCCTTAACCTAAACCAGAATGAAATGTAATCAAAACCCCAAAGAAATTTCAACCCTAATCATAAATGCAATTTAACATTAAACCATATTAAACACTAAACCTAACCCAAATTTCACCCTGACCTTACACTAAAACAAATTGAACCCTAACACTAAGCCTATTTGAACACTAAAGTAAATTGAATCCTAATCCTAAACCTAATCAAACAATATAAGAAATTAAACCTAACAATTATCAAATTTGTGTTGTTCTTTTAATTCAAAAAAATCAAGAGGAAATATAATCAAATAAAATCAAATCATAAGTCTTATAAAACATACCTTAAACATTATTGAACTCAAACCACACTCCATAAGCTTAAATAAATACCAACCTTAACTTTGAACCTAATGTAATTATAATCTTTAAAAAAACATATTAACCGTATAACTAAAAATAACAAAATTGAAACTTAAATCTAATAGTAGACAAACCTAAGTCCAAACCTGAAATTAAAATTAAACCTCACCCCTATCACTTAAAACTTGAAACTTAGTTCCCTAACAATAAACAAAAATAAACACTAAACCTAAACCAGAATGAATTGCAATCAAACCCCTTAAGAAAGTTCAACCCTAATCATAAAATGAATTGAACATCAAACCAAATTAAACACTAATGCCAACCCAAATTTTATCCTAACCTTACATTAAAACAAATTGAACCCTAATACTAAGCCTATTTGAACACTAAATTAAATTGAACCCCAACACTAAACCTTATCAAATAGTATAAGAAATTAAACCTAACAATTATCAAATTTGTAAATAGATAGAATAGAGATATAGATGAAGAGGGAGATATATATAGAGTGAGAGATATATATGTACATATATAGAGTAGAGATGGATAAAGGGATGGAAATATATATTTCTATAGAGAATTAGAGAGATATAAAAAGAGAGAGAAATCGGGAGAGAGGGAGAGAAATGAGCTAAATAGTGTTATAAAATAGGACAGATAAATGTAGCGAGAATGATATAGGGTGAAGAGAGATGTAAGGAGATCCAAGGAGATATAATAAAATCAAATTCTAACCCTTTTAAAACAAAACCTTAAAACAAATTAAATCTTAAACCTAATAGTAAATAAAACTAAATCCAAATACCCAACCAAATTAAACCCTACCCATAACACTAAAAAACTCAAAACTTAGTTCCCTAACAATAAACAAAAAAAAACCCTAAAAGTAAATCAGATTGAATTATTATCGTAACCTTAAATCAAGTTTAACCTAATCATAAACCTAATTGAGCATCAAACCAAATCAAACCAAATTAAACCATATCCCTATATGAAAATTTACCATAACCACAATCTTCAACATAATTAAACCATCAACCATATTAAACCTAATACTAATATTAAATTAAATTGATCCTTAATTTGGAACCTAATTAAATATTTTACTAGGTTTAGTCCTAAATTTAATGAAACCCTAACCCTCACAGTAAGCCAAACCATAAATTAAACTATAACACTAATTCTAAATATAATTATACCTTAAAGTTTGGACTAAATCAAACACAAATAAAAACCCAAATTGATCTATAAACCTACCCCTAAATATAATTAAACCCTATATCAAGACAAAACCAAAACCAAAATTGCATCTTTAGCTTAAATAAGTAATTAATCATAAGACAAACACTCAACCCACTTGAACCTAATTGTAGCACTGAACCAAATTGAACACATTAACCATAAACCTAAAACAAATTATATTGTAATCCTAACACTCAAACCATATTGAACCTTGAACTTAAACCATCTTGATCCTTAATCCTAAAGCCAAATTCAATGTTAACCCTTACTCTAACTGAACATTTAAACCAACTTTGAGTTCTACCACTAACTCTCATTCTATACATATTCCTAAACCTAACACTAAACTAAATTTAATATTAACCCTAAATTTAAATGATTTGTAACCCTAACTCTATACAACAACCCAAATTTTAGGCCTCATCATAAAGCTGATTGAATAGTACAACTTAAACCATTACCCCAATCCTAGAAAAAAATTAACCCTAAGTCTAATGTAAAAATATATTGAACCCTAGCCCTTACACTAAACAAAATTAAACCCAAACCCTGAAGGAAATTGAACATTAAACCAAATTCAACCCTACTCATAAACCAATATAGTGTAACACTAACATTAAAATAGTGTAATACCTACCCCTTTGTCTGTCTGCCTATGTCATTTTCTGATCTCTTTTAGACCATAGTATGTATGTGATAGCTCTTTCAGGTGATTTTAAGGATATTCATGCGTTTCTTTTCAGTATGTTATTGATCCATTATTATCATGTTGTATCTTTTGTGTATATGTGATTTAGGGTTATCTTATGATACTTATGTATATGTTAGGATTTCATTTTGATTATGGTTTCTGACAATACTGACCTTAGATTTATATGCACATAGAACATTGTATGTTTTAATTACTGTTTGATGTGCTTGGTATGGTATGGGACAGAGTCGTAGTTACTTGCTTCGGCGAGATCCACATAATAACCTAGTCTCGACCATTGTTTGCCATATGATATATGTAGGTATGTTCATTTTTGTGATGATAGGTTTGCAGGTATTGGGCTACGTCTTCCCTGAATTGGTAGGAGTGAGCGTGCCCTATCGCATTAATCTCAATGGTAAGAGAGGGGAGATAGTTTTCAGGTCCAAATCCTATCCTAAACCTAATTATCCTAGTCAGTGGACAAGTATCTGTTTTGACTACCCTGACCGAATTCGTATAGTTGATAGGAATTTGTGTATCCTGTTCCTTGAGCATATTTGATATTGCTTGTTTTCGGTTTCAGGTGTTTGATATGATTATGTAGGTGTTAAATCATGTTATTTATTTAATTGAATATTATTGCAATTAATTATTAAATATAGGGTATTTAATTAATTGAAAATTAAATTAAATACCTATATTTAATTGAAAGTTTATTTAAAGTGCAATTATTGAACATTAATATTTAATTGAATATTAGAGTAAATATGCTTTTATGCTTAGTTAAATAATTAAATATTTAGTTGCATGGATTATTGTGATGTAAATATTTAAGTTATTTAAATTAATAGTTTATTAATTACATGTGCAAGATTTGGTTGAAAAAGTATTTTCAAACTCAAAGCTCTCAACTTGAATTTAGGAGTCAAAGTTGAGTTGTGCAAGTAATTAGATATTTTAATTATTAATTGCTATTTTCTTTCAATTTTAAAGAGAGTCATTTTAGGAGTTAACTGAATGTGTTGTCATTAGGGTTTGCTTGATTAGGGGAAATGGATCCTCATTAGGGGGATTCTTCTCTCATTCTCTCATAACAGGTTTTTGGGAGCATTTTGGGAAGCTTTGGTGTGTACTTGGTTTTGGAGCATAATTTTGAAATTATCCTTGCTTAGATTTTGGATTGTGCATTCTTCAATAGATATTGAGGTAGGGTCTTATTCATGTCAATTCTAGTTTTTCGGATCCCTGTCTTCTATGCGTCCGAAAAGCTATGAATCCTTGCTTGGTCATTCCTTGCTTGTTTATTTTGGGTTTGATTGATTTCAATTGAAAAATATACTCTTAGATCAATTTCATGTTTTCATTCATGCTTGCATGTCAGATCCGTGCTTGTGGGCATAAAGGGTTTCGTTTTATGACATTATGAGTAAAAGTGTATAAGGGTTTCTAGTTTGAAATTGTTGTTGAAATATGTGCTTATGGAACCCTTATGGATCTCCTAGAAAATGATAAATTAATTTTGCCTATAGTTAGAACTATAGAAAAAGGAAAAATAAACACCTTCCTTGCAAATGACTATTGAGAAATTATAAAAAAAATAATAAGCTCTCTGTTTAAAAAAAATAATACAGAGTAAAAAAAAAAAAAAATTTCACCAGTCAAATGTTAATCGTAGAAAAGACAAATTAAAAAAAAAGGGGCTTTAATCCATTTCGAAATTTTTATAAAGGAAAAAAATCTATACAAAAGTTTTTTTTTTATTTTAAAAAAGTTGCAATGTTAAAATGCATCGAAAAATAATTTTTTTTTTAAAAAATTGATTGGCCAAAGGGTGGGTGGCGGAGGCCACCGCACCCCCTATCCCACGCCCCAAGTGCCAGCGTCAGTGCCGGTTCAGCAGCTGAGACTACCGCTGCGACAGTCAATGACTACCGGCATGGCAACTGTCTACCGGTCGGGCTCGTCCCGTATAAGGGGCGGCCGACGCGGTATCACCGGCGGGGGTGGGGACCACGGGGACCCCCCCCAAATTTATATTTACTTTTTTTTTTTTTTTATTATTTAAAAAGTTGTTTTAAATCATTTATTTTATTTATTTAAAATTTAGGTTATTTAAATTTTATTTAATATGTATTTAATTTAATTAAATTTGTTTAATTTTAAATTTAGTTAATTAAATTTTTGTTTAATCTTTAAGTTAGTTTAATTAATTTT
>MU224035.1:1184412-1215697 GCA_018584345.1 Thuja plicata
TTCTTCTAAATTATTTCCGTTTTCAGAAATGGACTATTAAATAAATTAAGTGCCTTTCTTTAAAAAAAAAAAAAAATTTATTACTTGTAAAAAAAAAAATTAAAATCGCACTTGATGTCTTGTATTGGGAATTTCTTTTAAAAAAAATTAATTAATTAAAATGAATTTAGGTGGCGGGGGCCACCACACCCCCCACCACCGTGGGCTGCGCAGAGCGCAGTACCCACTGCCCGAGCAGTGGACCCGCAGGGTCTCCGGACTCCCACTGCCCAAGGCAGTGAGGCCGTAGTACCACTGCAGTACCCATTGCAGAGGCGGTGGGACCGCAGGGGGGTACCCACGGATGTAAAGGAAGGTAGGGGTGGGGGCCACGAGACCCCCCCCCAATTTATGGTTTTTTTTTTTAATAATATGTTTTTATTATTATTTGTTTTAAAATTAGATTTTGATTATTTAATTTGATATAAATTCAGGTTTTTATTAACATTTTATTTTTATATTAATTAAAATTTTATTTATTAGCTGTAACTAATATTTCATTAGTTTATGTTAATATTTAACTTGTTTATATTAATATTTAATTAGTTTATATTAATATTTAAATTAGTTTTCTTATTTCAAATGGTGGAATGGGTGATATAGGAGGACTATAATTTTGCAGGATTAATTGATATTATGATTACTTTATAGACAAAGAAGGGTTTATTGCTTTTACCATTGTTATAAATTAATCGTAGTTAAACAATGAGATTTAAGGTGTTAGCTAATGATTAATAAGAAGTATTATTAGATGACTTTTATTAATACCTATGTTGCACCCAGGACTATATAATTTTATAGTTATAACTAAATTGGTAATTATTCTTAGATGTTTTTATAAATTGTTGTTATAAATAGATCTATATGAGATGTTAATGTTTTATCAATATGGAATATTTAATTATTTCTAGATAGTAATTTTACTGAGTAAGTGAATTTGCATGATTAGGAATCATAAATTTGCTTATTCCTATGTTAACATTGTATTTAAACTTGATGCATTCTGAATATAAAATTATTGTACTCTGAGGTGTTTTGGGTGCGTGTTTATATGAAGTGAATGTTCTCCTATGTTATCATGTTTTTGGGTGCCTGTTGGGCTAGATGACCCTTAGGACATTAACCAGAGGTTTGGGAATTGTTATTTTGCATGGTATTTGTTGTGATGCTAATTTGTAATTTATGATGATGTCATAGTTCTGATTTCCTATACCCAACCCGATTCAGTTATGATGTGTTGTATGGTCTCATGAGGGTACTGTGGTTATTTCTTGGTGGTTTGAGAACCTATGTGCTCCTGAATGGGCAGGATGCGATTTTTGGTTATGTATATCTTCATGTTTTGATCTTAAGCCTAGGTAGGTTAACTAAGTGTATAGTGGAGAAGTGGCTTGCAATGGGGGTTCAGGACCCTAAGCGGTTACTAGGTAAACCCATTGGAAAGTTACTTAATAAGTGAAAATATATGATACATTAAAGGGGTTTAAAATGAATTAATAAGATGTCTATGTCTCTACCCATGCCTTGGGTGCTATCGCACGATAGGATGGGAGTTGGGATCCTTGTCTTCACGAAAGGATCACTGAGCCACATAGCATCACCTGGAGGCCAGGGTCAAGAGGTACAACTAGGGTTACCTTCAAGGTTGGACTTATGTGATGACACTTCCCTATATATAGCTTAGGTTATCCTACGTGTGTCGGTTGCTGTTGGTATGGTATAGTATTCTTGTTATGGTTTAGATTGCTTCTAGGATCTTCCTTAGCATTTAAGTATGAGGTCATGTGTACCTTTTTTGTATTCTTGTTGTATACCCCATGTGATGGGCCTGTTACTATCTCCTCAGCATGGTGGGAGTGGACCCTTGGTTCCACGTGGTCGGGTGGTAGTGATTCTTATTACCATTGAGATTCTGACGGATTCTTCTTCATGCTTGGATGTTCTTTGAATGCAATTCTATCTTCTATGTCTTTTGGAGACTTGCTCAGTTACTTGAGTTGTATATTTGTACCATATTTGTTTATATTGGTTATCATCCCTTGGTGGGTGCATTGTATTGTTCATTATGTATTATTACATACCCTGCAATTTGTGCAGTAGATGTTGATTAGGTAGTATACCTTATGGTATCAGTTGTATATGTAATCTTGATTATGAGATGTATGTTATTGGTTTCAGATTATGTAACCTTTATGTCAGTTCTTTATTATTATTTTGTAGATTAGTTGTTTAAGTAATTCTACGTCAAGGAACCCTCGAGGAATGTTAATCATCTATGAGTTGTGTTTCATGTATGTCATGTTCTTCATTGTGTTGCTTCCGCATTGTTATTAATATTGTTTGTAAACATTTAAAAAAAATTATTACATGAACTTAGTGTCGTGTTTAGGTTAAGTTCTCCTGGGTTCCCTAGCAGGGTATTATAGGATGTGTTTGTGGTTATTGAGAACCTATGTGCTCCTGAATGGGCAGGATGCAATTTGTGATTATGTATATCTTCATATCTTGAACTTGAGCCTAGGTAGGTTAACTAAGTGTATAGTGGGGAGGTGGCTTGCAATGGGGGTTTAGGACCCTAAGCGGTTACTAGGTAAACCCATTGGAAGGTTACTTAATAAGTGAAAATATAATATATTAAAGGGGTTTAAAATGAACTAATAATATGTCTGAGTCTCTACCCATGCCTTGGGTGTTGTCGCACGATAGGATGGGAGTTGGTATCCTTGTCTACGTGAAAGGATCACTGAGCCACATAGTGTCACCTGGAGGCCAAGGTCAAGAGGTACTACTAGGGTTACCTTCAAGGTTGGACTTATGTGATGACACTTCCCTATATACAACTTAGGTTATCCTACGTGTGTCGGTTGTATTTGGTGTTGTTTAGTATTCTTTGTTATGGTTTAGATTGCTTCTAGGATCTTCCTTTGCATTGAAGTATGAGGTCATGTGTACCTTGTTTTGTGTTCTTGTTGTATACCCCGTGTGATGGGCCTGTTACTATCTCCTCAGCACGGTGGGAGTGGACCTTTGGTTCCACATGCTCAGGTGGTAGTGATTCTTATTACCATTGAGATTCCGATGGATTCCTCTTCATGCTTGGATGTTCTTTGATGCAGTTCTATCTTCTGATTCTTTTGGAGACTAATTCAGTTTCATGAGTTGTATATTTGCACCATGTGTTTAATGGTTATCATCCTTGGAGGATGCATTGTATTGATTATTATGTATTATTACATACCCTACAATTTGTGCAGTGGATGTTGATTAGGTAGTATATCTTATGGTATCAGTTGTATATGTAATATTTATTATGAGATGTATGTAATTGGTTTCGAATTATGTAACCTTTATGTCAGTTCTTTATTATTGTATCATAGATTAGGTTGTTTAATTAATTCTACATCAAGGAACCCTTGAGGAATGTTAATCATGTATGAGTTGTATTTCATGTACGTCATGTACTTCATTGTGTTGCTTCCGCATTATTATTAATATTATTGTAAACATTTTTAAAAAAAAATTATTCTGTGAACTTAGTGTCGTGTTTGGGTTGAGTTCTCCTGGGTTCCCTGGCGGGGCATTACACTTGGTATCAGAGCCCACATTTCTACACTAGAAACTCTATAAAATTGTGTGCCCATTAGAATGGTTAGTTGTGCATGTTAGCACTTGTCTCCTTATGTCTCGAGAGTCATTGTTTATGATCTCTTGTTTTTGTGTGTGGTTCTTCCCACTTGATTTGGGAGCAATGTTTAGTCTTGGTTGCTATAGGTGGATACCTACTGAGGCTTGATTAGTGTTAGGATCCGTGATTAAAACTCTAGGGTCTCTATTCTTATCGATGCTCATGAAGTTCGTAATCATCTATAAGAGCATTTTGATAGTGTATGTTGTATGTGATATATGGTGGTGATGGAGTCCTAGTTGAATAACTTTATGTTGCGTGATTTCCTTCCCTTGATTGATGTATGGTCCTTGAGTGACCTATTTCTTTTCCTCTTGAGTGTGATTTTATTGATCATGTATGATTAGACTTGCATGTTGTATTGAATAGAATTTGTTTGAATTATATGAAGTGTATGGTGTGAGTGTTGTAATCAGCTCTGATGGAGTATGATTGATATGGAAAATTATAAAGTAAGTTCTTGTTTGTTCATCACATCATGCATTGCTTAGAATTATACATGAATCATTCACTAGGAGTGCATTAATGGATTTAGAATTGTACTCATCATTGTAGATTAAATTGGGTAAAGGACCTAAGTCCCTAAGTAAAATGTGCATTGCATCCTTAGTAGAATTCATAATTGCATGGAGTTGCATAAAAGAAGATGTTATAATTTAACATATTGTCGGTCTTGAGTGATTGTGTGCATAATCTAACACATCTAACATGAAAGATCTTGGATGTCGTGAAGTGACTACTCCCTTGAGTGTGGCTAACCCTAGTCACATTGTTAAGTGAAATGTTTTTTCTTTTATTGGTTATTAATTCTTGGTTGATTGATACCTTTTTGTGTAGTATGTGGTCAACACTAATTTCTTTTGAATTTTCTTATAACTAGATTAGTCACCCAAATCCCTTTCTTTGTCTAATTGTGGCATTAAGTCATATTTGATTTATTGTTGGAATTGTATACATTTATGATTTAATGTTGAACTTTGGAAGTTCTCCCATTTGGGCATTTTCTTAGTATTATATGGTAGCTATTCTGAATGTTTGTGGTTGTTGACCATGTGTTGTGATAAGTATTGTTACTATCATGTTCTTTATGGACCCCTGATAGTATGTGTAAGGGAGGACATCGCAGAGATGGCACTGTATTTGTATGTGAAATGAAATGCATTATGTAATTTATATGTCGCGTGAGTGTTGCATTAAGGTAGGTTGCATGAAATGTTCAAATTTCTATTTGATATGATCATGGTTGTGTGTCTTCCATATTAAGCTTTGGTATGTATGTATTTGATGATTTTTAAAGCATTAAAGATATAGATTTATTTAATAAATGTTAGATGATGAGCAAATGTTTAAGGTGATTTTTGGTTTATGCTTAAATTTGAGTTATATTGCTCTTTGTGATTTGTTATGCATATCTTAAAATAAGATAGTTAAGCTAATTTGTATTAGTTCTTCTTGAATGTAATGAGTGATGATTGTAATGGTTTATTCTTTTGTGTTTATGAAGGGGGTGAATCTTCTTGTTTGATCCTTATTAATAGGGGGTGTAGCACTATGGTGTGAATCCTTCTAATTCTTTACTAGATTAGTTTTCGGCTTCGGGAGTAAGCCTAGTTTTAGGGGACGAGGATGTAATACCTACCCCTTTGTTTGTCTGCCTATGTTAGTTTCTGATCTCTTTTAGACCATAGTATGTATGTGATAGCTCTTTCAGGTGATTTTAAGGATATTCATGTGTTGCTTTTCAATATGTTATTGATCCATTATTACCATGTTGTATCTTTTGTGTATATGTGATTTAGGGTTATCTTATGATGCTTATGTATATGTTAGAATTTCATTTCAATTATAGTTTCTGACAATACTGACCTTTGATTTATATGCACATGGATCATTGTATGTTTTCATTACTGTTTGATGTGCTTGGTATGGTATGGGACAGAGTCATAGTTACTTGCTTCGGCGAGATCCACACGATAACCTAGTCTCGACCGTTGTTTGCCATATGATATATGTAGGTATGTTCATCTTTGTGATGACAAGTTTGCAAGTATCGGGCTATGTCTTCCCTAAATTGGCAGGAGTGAGCATGCCCTATCACATTAATCTCAATGGTAAGAGAGGGGAGATAGTTTTCAGGTTCAAATCTTATCATAAACCTAATTGTCCTAGTCAGTGGACAAGTATCTGTTTTGACTACCCTGACCAAATTCGTATAGTTGATAGGAATTCGTGTATCCCTTTCCTTGAGCATGTTTGATTTTGCCTGTTTTCGGTTTCAGGAGCTTCATGTGATTATGTGGGTGTTAAATCATGTTATTTATTTAATTGAATATTATTGCAATTAATTATTAAATGTAGGGTATTTAATTAATTGAAAATTAAATTAAATACCTATATTTAATTGAAAGTTTATTTAAAGTGTAATTATTGAACATTAATATTTAATTGAATATTAGAGTAAATATGCTTTTATGCTTAATTAAATAATTAAATATTTAGTTGCATGGATTATTGTGATGTAAATATTTAAGTTATTTAAATTATTATTTTATTAATTACATGTGCAAGATTTGGTTGAAAAAGTATTTTCAAACTCAAAGCTCTCAACTTGAATTTAGGAGTCAAAGTTGAGTTGTGCAAGTAATTAGATATTTTAATTATTAATTGTTATTTTCTTTCAATTTTAAAGAGAGTCCTTTTAGGAGTTAACTGAATGTGTTGTCATTAGGGTTTGCTTGATTAGGGGAAATAGATCCTCATTAGGGGGATTCTTTTCTCATTCTCTCACAACAGGTTTTTGGGAGTATTTTGAGAAGCTTTGGTGTGTGCTTGGTTTTGGAGCATAATTTGGGAATTCTCCTTGCTTGGATTTTGGATTGTGCATTCTTCAACAGATATTGAGGTAGGGTCTTGTTCATGTCAATTCTAGTTTTTCGGATCCATGTCTTCTATGCGTCTGAAAAGCTATGAATCGTTGCTTGTTTATTTTGGGTTTGATTGATTTCAATTAGAAAATATACTCTTAGATCAATTTCGTGTTTTCATTCATGCTTGCATGTCAGATCTGTGCTTGTGGGCATAAAGGGTTTCATTTTATGACATTATGAGTAAAAGGGTAGTAGGGTTTCTAGTTTGAAATTGTTGTTGAAATATGTGCTTATGGAACCCTAGTTCCCTGATTTTTTAAGAAAAATGAATATTACCCTAGTACGGAAGTGCTGTCAAAATTTCATTGATTAAATCCTTATGGATCTCCTAGAAAATGATAAATTAATTTTGCTTATAGTTAGAACTATAGAAAAAGGAAAAATAAACACCTTCCTTGCAAATGACTATTGAGAAATTATAAAAAAATAATAAGCTCTCTATTTAAAAATAATAATACAGAGTCAAAAAAAATAAAAATTTCACCAGTCAAATGTTAATTGTAGAAAAGACAAATTAAAAAAAAGGGGGGGCTTTAATCCGTTTCAAATTTTTTATAAAGGAAAAAAATATATATAAATTTTTTTTTTTTATTTAAAAAAATTTGCAATGTTAAAATGCATCGAAAATTTTTTTTTTTTTAAAAAAATTAATTGGCCAAAGGGCGGGTGGCGGGGGCTACCACACCCCCTATCCCATGCGCTAAGCGCCAGCATCAGTGCCGGCTCGACAGCCGAGACTGCCAGCGTGGCAGTCAATGACTGTCGGCATGGCAGCCGCCTATCGGCTGGGCTCGTCCCGTATAAGGGGCGGCCAGCGCAGTATCACCGACGAGGGTGGGGGCCACGGGGACCCCCCAATTTGTATTTACTTTCATTTTTTTTATTTATTATTTAAAAAGTTGTTTTAAATCATTTTATTTATTTATTTAAAATTTAGGTTATTTAAATTTTATTTAATATGTATTTAATTTAATTAAATTTGTTTAATTTTAAATTTAGTTAATTAAATTTTTGTTTAATCTTTAAGTTAGTTTAATTAATTTTAAATTGATTTATGATTAATGTCATAATTAAGTTATTATTGATTTTTAAATTAGTTTAGAGTTGATATTTAATTAGTTATGGGGTTAATTTGTTTTGAGTTAGATTGTTGGAGAAATGACAATTTATATTAAAAAGGGAATTATTTTTCTGAAAAGGGGAAATTTATTTTTATTGATTTATAAGCTAAGGGAGTTTTATTTTGTCATTATTATAAATTGGCTATTATTAATCAATGAGTTTTGTAGGTGTAAACCTAGATAATGATAGAGTCATTATTGGATGAAGTTTATTAATGCTATGTTACACCTAAGATTTCGTAATTTTGTAATTATAGCTAGAATTGGTAATTATTCCATGGATGTGTTTATATGCTGATTTTATAAATAGATCTATAGGATATGATAACGTTACCAATATGAAGTATTTAATTATCTCTAGATAGTAATTGTAAAGGGTAAATGAATTTGCATAATTAGGGATTATAAATTTGTTTATCCCTACATTAACACCTTATTTAATTCAATGCTTTATGAATGTGAAGTTATTATTCCATGATGTGCTATGGGTGCCTGTTTATATGAATTGGATGTTTCCCTAGTTTATCATGCTTTCGGGTATTTGTTGGGTTGGATGACCCTAGGATTTAAATCTAGAGGTTTTTAGGATTATACTTTCTGCATGGTGTTTCTGCAATGTCATTTTTGTTTATATGATGATGTCATAGTCCTGATTTCCTATACCCAACCCAATTCTGTTATGATGTGATTTATGGTCATATCAGTATACTGTGGATGTGTTTGTGGTTATTGAGAACCTATGTGCTCGTAAATGGGCAGGATGCAATTTGTGATTATGTATATCTGCATATCTTGATCTTGAGCCTAGGTAGGTTAACTAAGTGTATAGTGGGGAGGTGGCTTGCAATGGGGGTTCAGGACCCTAAGTGGTTACTAGGTAAACCCATTGACAGGTTACTTAATAAGTGAAAATATAATACATTAAAGGGGTTTAAAATGAATTAATAAGATGTTTGAGTCTCTACCCATGCCTTGGGTGTTGTCGCACGATAGGATGGGAGTTGGGATCCTTGTCTACATGAAAGGATCACTGAGCCACATAGTGTCACCTGGAGGCCAAGGTCAAGAGGTACTACTAGGGTTACCTTCAAGGTTGGACTTATGTGATGACACTTCCCTATATACAGCTTAGGTTATCCTACGTGTGTCGGTTGTATTTGGTGTTGTTTAGTATTTTTTTTATGTTTTAGATTGCTTCTAGGATCTTCCTTTGCATTGAAGTATGAGGCCATGTGTACCTTGTTTTGTGTTCTTGTTGTATACCCCATGTGATGGGCCTGTTACTATCTCCTCAGCACGATGGGAGTGGACCTTTGGTTCCATGTGGTCGGGTGGTAGTGATTCTTATTACCATTGAGATTCCAACAGATTCTTCTTCATGCTTGGATGTTCTTTGATGTAGTTCTATATTCTGATTCTTTTGGAGACTGGTTCAGCTTCATGAGTTGTATATTTGCACCATGTGTTTAATGGTTATCATCCTTGGAGGATGCATTGTATTGATTATTATGTATTATTACGTACCCTACGATTTGTGCAGTGGATGTTGATTAGGTAGTATATCTTATGGTATCAGTTGTATATGTAATCTTTATTATGAGATGTATGTAATTTTTTTTGGATTATGTAACCTTTATGTCAATTCTTTATTATTGTATCGTAGATTAGGTTGTTTAAGTAATTCTACATCAAGGAACCTTCGAGGAATGTTAATCATGTATGAGTTGTATTTCATGTACATTATGTACTTCATTGTGTTGCTTCCACATTGTTATTAATATTATTGTAAAAATTTTATAAAAAAAATTATTCCATGAACTTAGTGTCGTGTTTGGGTTAAGTTCTCTTGAGTTCCCTGGCGGGGCATTACAAATAGAATAAAATCCTAATTAAATCTAATTAAGAACTAAACCTTATTTTAATGTCTAACTCTAATCCTCGCCCTATCAAAAAACCAAATTTAACCTTAAGCATTTAAAGCTTATAAAATATCATCCAAAACCTACACTAGATTGAATCCATACATTAAAGCTAATTGAAACCTAACACTAAACTAAATTTAACCCTAAAATTAAACCTAATTATATCATAAACCAAATTAAACCATTAATCTAAACTAAATTAAACCCAAATCCTAAACAAAATTGAACCTTTACTATAAGACAACTAAATATAACGATAACTAAAAACTTAATTGAACATTAAACTAAATTGAACCCTAGTCCTAAACTAAATTATACCCTAAAGCTAATAGTAAACCAAATTGTACCATGATTGTAAACCAAATTATAAACTAAAACTAACACTAAACCAAATTGAATACTAATCATTACAATAAAATAAATTGAATTGTAACCCTAAACATAATTAATAATTAAACCAAATCGAACCCTATCCCTAATATTAAACCAAATTGAACTCTATAATAAAGAAAACCCCAACATCCACAAAATTTAAAGAAAAAAAATCAAATACAAATTAATTTACAATGCTAAAACAAAGTAGAGCTCAAATCATATGATTACAAGATTACCACAAATTCAAATCAAAATTGGGTGCATTTTACGTCATCTTTGGTGTCTCAAAATAGACACCATTTAAGGTTAAAATTGGGGGTTGTAACCCCGACTTTAGCATCCCAAACAGATTACATTTCTGGGTCAAAGTTGGCGTCAACCACTGTGTTGTTAAACATGACAAACCAGTGTCGCGTTAAAAATTTAATATTTTTCAAATACCAAATAATTGCATTAGATTTGCAAGAAACATTCACTATAGTGTCCACTAAAGAATTAAAAAAAATAAAAAAATTTCACCTCCGTTAAACTTACGACCATATGTCACTTTGATTTTCTAATTCAGTGGCTTTTTGTTTGTTAGGCTTCTCTTTTTTATCTTTAGTTTTCAGTTTGGTGGCCCTCTTTTATTTAGTTTCTAGATATATAGCATATGATAGATGGTGTTTATAGTGTCTAGTCGTCTGGTTTAAATTTTGTGGGAGGTAGAGAGTAGAGGATAGATAGATAGAAATCAAACCCATGATTTCACATTAAACATGAAAAACATGTATGTTTTTCCTTTTGGTTCAATTTGAATCCATATAAAGATATTTAGATAGAATTTTTTCATAATAGATTTGTAGAAAAGGGATTACTTATGGTAGAGAATGGTCGAGCTTTGGTTGATTTGGGTAATTTGGTGGTCTTATTTTTGCATTATTCATTTCATCACAGGGTTTCAATGAATCACAGTTTCTCAAAGAATGTGCAGCTTAGGTAAATATTAGGGCTCATTATGAAAACATCTTGAAGGATAATATGTATAGTTTATTTGAAGAAGATAAGATTACCAGTATATTTGAAGAAGATAAGATCAACCAAACTATTGGTTTTTTTGGTTAAAATTCAAATAAAAGATTAGAAATGGAAATTGATTAAGGTTGTGATCTTATTGTCCCTTAAACTATTTGGTCTCATGGATATCATTAAAATCATTCATTCACTCATCAAGGTAAAGCTTACTCATTAATCGCTCATTTCTTGTAAATCGCCCATTTCTATTAATTTCTTTGATTGGTGACTTGTTTCCAAAAAATTTCATGCCTGAAAGTGTGTACTATGTTTGATCCACAGACTAGATGAAAATAATTTCTCCTAGGTCACCTCAAAATATTGATAAATAGATGAAATGGACCATACTCTAGCCAGAATGAGGTAATACATTGTTAATTTATAGATTTGTAAATGTTTCCATTGTTTCTTTGGTTTTTAGTTTTTAGTTTTTAAATTCTAAATTTAAGAGAAGAAATTTATTTATTATTATTATTATTATTATTATTATTATTATTATTATAGGGACATGAGACTGACAAAGAATAAGAGGCATTGGATTCCACATTGGGGGAAGAGTTAGTGAACAAATTGGATGGAGTGGAGTTGACAATGCTTTCCAAATACATATAAAAATGATCTAATAAAGACCCTAAAACATTGCAACCAAATCAAGCATGTTAAAGAGAATGAATTGATTCCCAAAGCACTCCTAGATTGAGAATAATATCCATGATTAATTCAATAATAGTCAACTCTAAGAGTGTGAAATAGGGAAGAGATACTTCCAATGTCCCAGCCACTCTTGGGACATAGACTGTTGGAATTAATGGGAAGTGTGTGCTAAGGGGGGAGGGGTGAATTAGTACCTCTAAATTTTTTTTATCCTTTAATCAATTAACCTTTGTGTAATCAATTGCTTATCCAACCATCTGATTTATACTATCTTGATGTAAGATATATCAATTCATAAACTTAACATACATGTGAACATTCATAGAAACATTCATGAAAGTAATTGACACATAACATAAGATATGATATTGCAGAAAACTTCTGTTAGGAAGTAAAAATTGTAGTGGGGATGGCACCCACAAAATATTCACTATCTGCAGATTGGAAGGGGCCACTTAAGGCTTACAATTTGATCACTTATGATAATCTACCCTATTAAGAGTATTTGTGGAGACCTATTAAAGTCTACTCGGTTAAGATCTTTAGCAACACTGTTGAGTGTGCACTCAGTTAAGAGATTTATAGTTGGACTGTTAAATCCACCTTCCTTGAAAGTATTTTTACACTTTGCTCCACTTGTTGGAATGATATAAAATTATAATTTGACCTAGTATATGCAATCGCCTATTGCTGATATAGATCCATTTAATTTTACATGAATAAGATATATCACCTAATGTGATTGAATAATACTTATGATTCTCGATAGCCTCTATTCTTGGTTCATATAACCAAATTCACCTTTTGATGTTCTTGTTCTTGAAACTTTCAATCTGATCCATAGATGTGCTCGTAAGCTTCATTCATCCTCTCTTCTATATTCACACATGTATAATGAATGATTGCATCATCTATTTATAAGATGGATTGACATCATCAAGTTTCACAAAAAAACAATGTTAACTCTAATATCAGGTTTACAACTTTTACCTTGATCTCCTAGTCTGTGTTTTAAATCCGTTAGACTGATTAAAGAACTTACATTCATGTTTCTTGTCCCTAAAGAAATGGTTTTAAAAAAAAAATCAAGATTCTATAAATAGAATAAGACTGTTTTATCTGATGTGGAAGTCAGATCCACTTTTTGCGGGTTGTAATTGACTTTCGGTTTCTAACGGTCGGTTATGTTCTAAAATAAGTTGACTATCTTTTGGGTTCCTTGGTTGAACTATTCTCCCAGTTTTCTCTTTAACTGTCTCTTGGTTTGCACTATATCCTACACATCAGGTTCCTCTTTCGGGTTCCTCTTTATCCTTTCCACTTTGAATTTTTGGTGTACACACAAAATTGTGTCATCGGTTTTCTTTGTACTTAGCAGTTTTCGGTGATCTCTTTATATCTGATTTTTGGTTTTCTCTTTTTCCTGTCTTTCAGTGTATGCTTACTGAAAGTGTTGTTTTCATACTAATGGAAAATTAAATTCATCAGTCTTCCCCTTTGACATTAGTATCAAAAACTTATATGTGCAAAATACTAATAAAATGTTAAGTATGTACAACATATATAATCCTTAGTCATTTCATGACTCCCCCTAAGTATATGCTAGTATATCACCTTTTTCGGTAGTACTATATAGTTGCCTACCTATCTGTACATATCATATCTTTCCCTCTATAAAATACATATACATATCATTTTCCCATTTGAATACACATAATTTTCTCCCTTTTTTGATATTAAGGGCAAAGGCCTATACCTTATAGCTTATCAAAAATGTGAGAGTGTGAAGACTTCATGTCTTCCATCATCTTATCCCATTGTTCCTTTAAGTTCTCTAGAGCCATGTGTAGACGATTAAAATCATCCTTATATTAATTTAATTAATATTCCCATAACATTATAGTTAATTTTAATTAATTCTATTTGGTATATTATTCTATCTATTTAATTAAGTTTATTTAATTAAATATGATTCACTTTTCTTAGTATTTGAATTTAATTCAAATACTACCCCCTTTGATGTATTAAATTTTATTTAATGCATTCCCCTTCATTAATCCCCTTTAAATAAATTTTTTATTTATTTATTCCTCCACATGACTTAAATTATATTAAACTAAATTAATCTAAATTTAAAATTTAAATTAAACTAATTTGAACCTAGGTCCTACCCTACCTCACATCACTGTCACCAAATAGACCTAATCACTAATTAACTAAGGTTAATTAGGCTAATTTTTTTATTCCTACACCAATTAGTCCTAATTATTTACTCACACATGTGTGACCAAATTTCCAAAAATTGTCTTTTCCAAATAATCCTTATTTGGTGCCAACAAGGTTTCTTACACCCATGATGAAACCTTCTTACACTTTCTAAAAGTGTCTTATTGGTCCAAAACCCTTACAATCTCTTACACATCTTACCAGATCCTTCACATGTGTGCTTTAAGTACACTTTGACCCATCACATCCAAAGTTGCTCACACATGTGTGAGCAAAGTGGGCCTCTTATATGGCTTATGTGTCCCTCATGTGGCACCTATGTGGATGCCACATGAGATCCACCTCATCCAAGCCCTCTCTCTCCTCCAAAAACTCTATAAATAGAGGACTTTGTCAAGAGCAAATCATCTCCTTTTTATGCATTGTTATCATGCTAGTATAGCTCTAGAATTTCTTAGTGTATTTCATGTTTTATGTTTATTAGTTCATATTTTCAATCTAGATATTACATGTTAGGATTCATGGAATGAACTTAGTTTATTTTCATTGAATCTTGCATATCATTCTTAGCATAGTTTGCATTAATCATCTCCATACACTTGATGAAGGCTTGAGACAAGTTCCTCATACTTGTTCTTGAGCTCTTCATTATATCTATTAGTTGCACTTAGTTTTCATCCACCAATCAATCATAGTGGGATTTAGTATTGTGTTGGGAGAGCACACCCACAAACTTCTGTAAGAGAAAATCAACAAGGCTTGGGTGCACTTGTTTTGCTCATCGAAAGTTGTGGTGAAAGGTTCTTGTCTTAGATTTCATCATGAACATGCTAACTTCTTGAATCTTTGTTTCTAATGACTAACTCTAACGTTTGCATGTTTTAGTGTTGTCTTTGTAGGTATACTTTTATCATATACATTTTGGCATGCCTAGTGGGACCCATGTCTCTTCCTTTTTAACATTTTTTGCAGATTTTCTACGGTTCTGGAAATTCTTACGCAGACCCATCTTTGCTGTGGAGTCACCACCTTTGTGGATCACCGTCAGTGATACTCGGCCATCTACAAAAATTAGTCGTCTATGCTTATAACTCACCATCTCCGCCTATGTAGAAAAATAATTATGACATTGTGTTTTCAACTTCTTTTTACCAAGTTTTTAGCGTTTTAACTCTCAGGTTTCTGACAGTAATGTAGATTTTAGGAGGTAAATGCTGTTTGATTTGGTAAAAATCTCATTTTTAAGTCTTGTTAAGTCTACTTTTTAATAGAATCTGACTATGTGTATTTTTTCGTCTGCGTAGGTGTTTCATCATTTTTGTAGATCACCGTCTGCATAGATCACTGTCTGCGCAGTTCACCGTCTGTGATACTTCATTGTCTGTGTGTTTTCTTGAGTTTTGTGATTTGCTGTCACATTTAATATCTAAGATTTCAAGACTACTAAAAAATTTCATGCAGGTTACTTGATGATTTGTAACACATTATTAAAATGAACTTGTATAATTAAACACTTGTCTTGGAATGTATGTTGTTTAAAAAAAAAACTCACTCAATCTTGAATGTTAAAGGGAATAAACTTCACCAATCTTGAATGGCATAAGGTAAATGAACACACATTTCTAAGCTTTCTTTTTGTTGTGTGGGAAATAAATTTAACATGAATTATTAACCATACTATTGTGTCTTTTGCTTAGATAGAAAAACACATAGTTGCTTTTAATAGGTTCAAATTGAAATGAATATTTCTTGGCGTGTTTGAAGAAGTGTTTCTCAACACTTTTTTCAAGCTATTTTTTAATAGATTAAACCCCTTTAACATAATTGATGCTATGATTAAGTTATAGCCGTATCCTCTCCCCTCACCTTCACAGATCTTGGGTAAAGAAAAAGCTTAGCTTAATCAAGCTTCTAGAGAGGCCTGTCTAGAGGGTGCGCTTCCCCCTTAGAGGACGACCTCAAATTGATAATCCCTTCGGCTGGTATAGAAATAAAGTGTGACCCAAAGGTCCTCTTTATCCCTTCAAGCTCGGGTGGGTCATGTTCAATGGTAGTCTATACTGAGTGAATATCCTCAGCATATTGGCATGGTTGAACTAGAGACTTAAGTGTCTCACACCGTACAAACCGATTGTGGGGATGCCACGAAACCTTGCTAGCAACTATAAATTCGTAGCCTACCTAATTCACCTCTGAATGGTGACTTATTATAGTGCAAGGGGAGGAAAGATTCTCCCCCCAAGATTCCCATAATACGTTTCCCAGGGTATTGTGTTGCGGAAGAGATCTTTGTAGCACGGCAACAATACCTGGCAAAAGGAAAAAACATGGGCGCCCTTCTGGGGGTGACACTGCTGTGTGAGCTAAAGGACTACCAAGCAATGGGCCTATAATATTTCATGTGAAGCCAAATTCCTAAGGTAGCTACTGTTTGAACTATCTTCATTGTGCTATACCCAGTAAAAAAATAAGTGGCTTGAAAGAGTCACTTGAACATACACAAACGAGATCCTACAATTTCAAATTGAGATTTCATAATGTCACATTTTCTGGTATCCCTCAAGGTTTCTCTATCCCTTGTTGGATTTTTTTGAGATGTGTGTCTGTTATTTTTTTAGTTTGCATATGCTGAAATCGGTTCTTTCCATCGAACAAGTTTGCCTAAAATCAGATTGAAGATCAAAAATCTGTCCAGAATTTCAAACTCACTACCTTAGCCACAGTGGGCCATCTCTGCTCTGAATCTACCATCTATGTAAATTACCATTTGTGTAGATCACCATCTACGAAGATCCTCGGCTGTGTCTGAGACTGCCATCTGTATTTTAAAATAGTGAGCTTCCAAATTTGTTGAGATATTCAAAATTTGACCTTTTGTGAGACCCTGAAATCATTTGCCTTAAATTATTTAGTTGTTCAGCCAAAATTAGAATTTTCATGACATGACCAATTTCAAGAAACATAAGAAGTTTAAGCTTCCAACACCTCTAGTCTATAGAGAGCAAAAGGAAACCACTCGCAAATCCAAGGAGCATCAACACATTACAAAATCTATAAAGCAAGAGATTGAACATCGTGAGAAACTTGACAAGATCATCTACAACAATAAAATTTGCACCTTCATGGCCAAGTACCCTATCAATAGAGCTTTTGTTTAGATTTAGTGATACAATTAGATAAACTTCTTGTTGTTGGTTCATTCTTCCATTCTTCCATCATCATTATTTCTTCTCTTGGAGCATTAGATCAATCAAATCAAATTGATCCATTAGGTTGAAAGACCTTAATCAAAGTATTGAAAAAAACTTCATCCTTAAATAAAAACAATATTGCTTGTAGACCATCAATCTGTCTCAAGTAATTTAAATCCTTTAATAATATCCCATTTTGCTTGAGATCACAAGTCCATTTTCAAGTAGAACAGGTGTTTCTTTAAATCTCTTTTTGTTTGTGTCATCACAAGATTTTATCATGCTTATGGGTCAATTTCTACTTTCTCTGATCTTGTAGAGAAGTTTGTTGGACAATACTCATATAATATTGAGCATCAAGCCACACTCAATGATTTGTGCAATACTAAGCAAAAGAACAGAGAAACCTTCACTAGTTTCTTACAACGATGGAGACATATTGCAAATCACATGCCATGGAAAATACATGATAGTCATTTGATTAATATCTTCACAAAGAACTTAATCTTTGAGATGTCTTTCCAAATGAAAATGACATCACCTGACACCTTTGAATCCCTTGTCAAGAAGGGAAAAGACATTGAAGATGGCCTTTTGCAAAGAGGTAGCATCAAACATTATACTCCCTCCAACAATGATAAGCTAAAATTTTGGAGTAAGAACAAAGGATTTGTCAATGTTGGAGTGACTGATGCCAAACATGTTCAAACTATTCAAGTGTCCAACAATAATAATAATCAAAATAATCCCAACAACAATCAGAACCAAAATCAGAATTGCAACAACAATCAAAATTAGAATCAGAATTAGAATCAGAACAATCAAAACAGTTAGAATCAGAATAACAATTAGAATGAGAACAATCAGAACAAGAATCAACAACGGTGCAATCAATCATTCCTGTTTCCTCGCAAAAACTACAACAACAACAATAATAACAATAATAATGACAATCGACAATGTTGGTAATTCACAGCTTTGATAGAACCTCTAGATATCATCTTTAAACAACTGCAGATCAAGGAATGATAGTCTATCCAAATACTTGACCTTTTGATGAAAATCAACCTAAACCTATGTGGTATCAAGACAATGAGTATTGTGATTATCATCGCATCAAGGGACATGATACCAAGAAATGCATGAAGCTTAGACACTTTGTACAAGATCTTATTGAGGATGAAAAAATTGAAGTTGAAGGTTAGAATGCATCCTCATCTAATGAAAAACTCAAGGTCTATAATCATCCCTTCCCACCTCACAATCAAAACAATGCATCGAACGCGATCCTTTATGACTATTTTACTAATACTATCACATGCCATTATCGAACTTGTTGGAGTTTAAGTGAAAATGATATCTTTGGGTTTGACTCTCTTTGTGGCCGGATTGAAGAAACTGGCACACATGTTAACACCATAATCCTCAAAGCTACTGATTGTAATGCTACCACACGAAGACCTAGAGTCACTGTCCAAGCGGCTGATAAACTTTCTACATCTACAAATCCACCAGCTGAACCATCTACCACTGCTCGGCCTGCATCACACTTTGACCTATTGGGTCAGTTAAGGAAGACACCTAGACAGATATCCATTCTAGAGCTCTTGACAACCTCACCAATTCATAGAGAAATCCTTGATAAAGCTCTAAATGAATCCCGTGTCCCTGAGAACATCAACACCGCACAATTCAAAGATATGATAAGGAAACTAGCCACGTAAGAACATCTAGTCTTCACTGATAAGGACTTCAGTGGTCCTAACCCACATCATAATAAATCCCTCCATATAGAAGGCAAAATCCAATCCACAAGAATAAAACAAGTCCTTCTAGATGGTGGATCTGGCTTGAATTTGTGCACATTGAAAATTATTTGTAACATTGATATTTCTAAGGACCTCATTGATGCAGACAAATGAATCACCATAAAGGCCTATGATGATTGTGAACAAGAAAGCAAGGGCTTGATCACACTACCCTTACAAGTGGGCCTGACCCTGATTGAAACTATTTTCCATGTACTAGATCTAGATTTACCTTACAACATCTTGCTGGGATGACCATGGATACACGCTATCAAAGGTGTACCCTCTACTTATCATCAATGTCTAAAGTTCCCACATCACGGTAGAGAAATCACAATTCTTAGAGATCTTGAGCCCTTTCAGTACTATAAGAGACTAGAAGGAAAACAATCTAATTATTTTCTGTTGAATGAGTTTGGCCGATATTCAAATCAAGAAACCCCTATTTCCAATACCCCATCAATTCCAGAAAAAACATCAGAAACACCAGCTGAGCAATCCAAAGGAAAGGAAAAGGTCACTGAAGACAAACCCTCCTCATCTAAAGCAAAGGCCACATTTACATATCAAGGCATGGGAGAGTATAAATTTAAAAGTGCTCTATGTATTGGGAAACTCCCTTTGTCTCCAAAATATTATGGGCGACCATCACCATTATCCCTCTCTAAAGACAAAGTGCTTATGCATTGCAAATCAACTATTTTTGAACATTGGGGGTCTCTATCAGATGAACACATGGAATACAATGTCCTTTACTAGCTCTATAGTGATGAAGAGGAATGACCTGTATTTTCCCCAAAGGAAAGTATCCTAAGGTTACTCCCATTGTCAAAAGCATGGGATATCATGGTACTAGTCTTGGAGTTTATGAAACAGGTAAGAAGAAGATCATAACAGCTAGTGGCTATCCTAAAGGACACAGATTGGGTTCTGTAGAAACCAAGACTAACTTCGCTAAAGATTATTGTTTAGCTACCTCAGATTTAGACACTGAGGAAGAGTTCTTCAAAATTCCTTTCCACTATATTGAAGACATCCTAGGAAACCAAAACCATCATGTCTTCACCATTACCCAAGCTAACCTTTCATCCCCTCATCTACCCAGCACAAACCCTAAATTAATTGACTGGGAACAGCAAGACTCACCACCAGCTTTGGATGTTTGTGATTCGAATGAGGCAGTTTTAGCCCTCTTTGGACAAGCCTACTCTGATAGCCAAGTCAACTCTCTTAGTCACAAAAATGAAAAATAAAATAAAAATAAAAAAATGAAAATGCATCCTCTGGTGAAAACCTCTCGCAGGCACCTTTGGATGAAGAAAAAGATAACATAAAGGATGCTTCCTCTAGTGAAAACCTTTCTGAGGTGCTAGAGGAGGGAGAGGCTAACTTTCTGTTTATATCTTTAGAACCAAAAGTGTCTTCTATGATCATCAAAGACACTATTCCAATCAACTTAGGCACATAAGAAGATCCACACATTACCTACATTGTGTTTTCTCTCAGTGATCAGGAAAAGAAAGACATGACAACATTCTTGCATAAACACAAAATCAATTTTGCATGGACTTACAAGGACATGCCTGGGCTAGATACAAATCTTGTCATGCATCATCTTGTTGTAGACCCAAATGTCAAACCTATTAAGCAAAAACTTCGTAAGATGCATCTGCAAGTTGCACTAGTAGTCAAAGTAGAGCTTTAGAAAATGATGGATGCTGAAGTAATCAGACCAATCAATTATCTTGAATGGGTTTCTAATATTGTACCAGTAGGAAAACCTATTGGGGGCATTCACATTTGCACTAATTTCAGAGACCTAAACCTTGCATGTCCCAAGGATGATTTTCCACTCCCAAATATTGACATTATAGTGGATTTGACTGTTGGACATGAGATGTTGTCCCTCATCGATGGCTTCTTCCATTACAATCAGATTAGGATAGCACTAGAAGATTAGCATAAAACTACATTTACAACACCTTGGGGCACCTTCTATTATCAGGTGATGCCCTTTGGCCTTAAGAATGCCAGAGCTACTTATCAACGAGAAATGACTACCATATTTCATGACCTTTTGCATGTCATCATCGAAGATTATGTGGATGATCTTTTGGGAAAATCCAAGACAAGAGAATCACACATCCCTATCCTCACTACCATTTTTGAGTGATTGGAGAAATAAAAGCTATAGCTAAATCCTAAAAAGTGTGTTTTTGGAGTACAATCTGGTAAGCTGTTTAGATACATTATGTCACGTCGGGGCATAGAAGTTGATCCAAAGAAAGTGAAAGCAATCTTAGAGATGCCACCACCCAAAACATTGAAGCAGTTATGCAGTTTACAAGGAAAACTACAATTGATCAAAAGATTCATGTCACAACTAGCAGATAAGGTGCATCCATTCTCCCACCTCCTGCGTAAGAATATCAAGTTTCAGCGAGATTTCTTATGTCAAAATGCATTTGAGAAACTGAAAGGTTATCTATCTAATCCACTCATGTTGGTACCACCTATTTCTGGTCATCCTCTGATTTTGTACATATGTACTATAGAGGTCGCGTTGGGAGCCCTCCTAGCACAATTAGATGATAATGGCAAAGAGTGAGCAATTTACTATCTCAGTAGGACTGTCATTTGCTATGAGTTGAATTATTCCCTAATTGAGAAAGCATTTTTGGCTATTGTTTTTTGCACGCAAAAACTACAACATTATATGCTTAATCATAAGATCCATCTTGTAGCCAAAATTGATCCACTCAAATATCTTCTAGCACATGCTGCTCTTACTGGTCGTACAACAAAATGGGTCATGATCCTTAGTGAGTTTGATATTGTTTATGTGGATTGCAAAGCTATCAAAGGACAAGTGATTGTAGATCAATTAGCTTAAGCACCTGTGGGTGGTAAAAATCCCCTGATCACAGATTTTCTAGATGATTTAGTCCTTAATCTTGCCCCGAGTCCACCATGGAAGCTTTATTTTGATGGATCCTCCACTTAGAAAGGATCAGGGGTAGGAATCTTGTTTGTTACACCAAAAGGGGATCTTATCCCTAAATCTTATAAATTATAGTTTTCTTATACCAACAACATTGCAGAATGTGAATCCCTTGTACTTGGACTCTGGTAGGCCATACAATGGAATATTCTCACTTTATTGGTACTTGGTGATTCACAACTAGTTATCAAACAAGTTATGGATGAATACCAAACAAAATATGACAAGTTGCTTCCCTATTGCTGTATAGTTGAAGATCTTAAAATGCATTTCACTGAGCTAATCTTCCAAGAGATCCCTCGCATGAAAAACAAAGTAGCAGACACCATGGAAACAATTGGGTCCTTGATCACTATGTCAAAACACAACGCACGATATGAGTTTCTTGTTGAGAATCTTATGGTCCCTGCCTATGACAAACCAAATTCTGAAATGGTGTGTGAAATTGTTGATCCCAATTCCCCATGGTACCAAGAAGTCTATTCCTACCTTCGTGGTGGACATACCCCACTGACTTTAACCCCCAACCAATGTACAACCTTCATCTGACGCACTTCCAGATACATAATCCTTGCTGATACTCTTTTTTGAAAGCACTTTGATGGAACTCTTTTAAGGTGTCTGAATTCTAATGAAGCACAAACGTCTTTGGAGGAGGTACATCAAGGAATCTATGGGGTTCATTCTAGTGGACTTACTTTGGCCAAGAAATTGTTATGCACTGGATAATACTGGCCTACTATGGAGCAAGATGCATATAACTATGTGAAGAAATGTGTGCCTTGTTAGAAGCACGATGATTTTCTACACACTCTTTCCCAATCCCTTCAGCCCACCATCACCCCTTAGCCCTTTTCTCATTGGGGACTTGAACTTGTTGGCCAAAATTTTCCTAATTCTTCCAATGGCCACAAATACATCCTTTCTGCTATAGAATACTTTACCAAGTGGGTCAAAGATGTTTCTCTCACCTACACTACTGGAAAATAGATTTCAAAGTTTATTTTGAACTATCTTATTTGTCGCTATGGCATTCCTCAAGACATTATTACTGATAATGGTGGACCTTTCAAGAACAAGGATTTCACATAGCCATTTAGGAAATTTGGCATTACCCACCATACCTCTTCCAAGTATTTTCCACAAAGCAATGGTCAAGCTGAGGCTACGAATAAAACCATCCCCAGAATCCTCAAGAAAATAGTCAATGAAGCTAGCCATGATTGGCATCTTCACCTCAACCCTTCCCTTTGGGCTTATCACACCTACATTCACACCCCCATAGGAGCCAACCCCTTTGCCCTTGTTTATGATACTGTGGCTATTCTACCTATTGAAATTGAGCTCCCTTCCCTTAGAATTTCTCTCAATAATCTGTTGTCCGAAGAAGAATATAGAGTTGCCCGCTTGCAAGAGCTAGAACTCCTTGATGAGAGATTCCTCAATGCCCTTGACCACCTCTATGTGTATCAAAATTGAATCCACCTATAGTTCAACAAAAGGATCAAGCCTTGTCAGTTTGAGGTTGGTGATCTTGTCCTACAACACAACATGAAGAACCTCCAGTACCGTGAAAAGAAAGGAAAGTTTGAGCCTAATTGGTTGGGGCCCTTCATTGTCACTGCAAAGTATGGTTCTGGCCCTTATCAGATTGCGTCACCAGAGGGAGATCCACTCCCTGATCCTGTAAATATTGTACATATCAAGAACTTCTATGCTTGACCCATTAGTAGTCTATTGTACAATAGAAATCTTCAAAAATCCAAAAAACATCAAAAAAGCAGAAAATTCAAAAACATTCAAAAAAAGCAAGCAAAAGCAAAAAATCAAAAAATCAAAAAAGCATAAAAAATACAAAATCTTGAAAAGATTATCAAAAAAGCAAAAGAGAAAGAGAAATAAATCTGTCCATCTATACAAACCACTTCGGTGGCACAATGGATAAGTACCATGGTGAAAACCTATTTCAGGTGCCATGTGTAGTTAGATCCACCATCTGTTCCCACAATTTTTCCAAGCAGCCTACATCACCTTTCATAATAAAAGTCGCTACCCATATCTATGTAGGTAGTTCCTTGATCACCTTCCACCTCTGTAATAAAAATTCTCGTATGACTGAGCTTACCATATTAATACTGAGCTTTGTCCTAGACACGGTGATCGCAAACTCTTTACATGAAATCAGCTCACAAATTGACTTTCCTACATGATCATTCTATTCTCAAGCAATTTCCAACGAATTCCCATTTCAATCAATCAAGTTTTGGCCCATCAGGATCCATCCTTCCGGTGTCAGCCATTCTATCAATCCTTGCATAAAACTTGTTCATGGAAAGAACTTTTGGACTAAATGACCACTTGGTCAGGATGCCTTTTTGTTGATTTTATCTTTTGTTTTACTATGTCCTTATAGAAATAGCCTTGATCTTCTATATCTTGGTTCATTATGATGAGTATCTAGTGAAATACGTGTCATTTGTGGTATGATCTTCTTGTCATAGTTTTTTAGTGCATTTGTGTTTTTATATTTGGCTATGACTATGTATGCCTCACTGGGGGCAGGATTCATGCATCTCAAATCCCTCAAAAGATCTGGATGTACTACATCTCCCCGTGAGTAACATTTCATCATATCTGATATCTTGCATTCTTGTTCCTAACAACCTATTTTTATAAGAGTCTAGTCCATGCAAAGGAACCATGTCACTTGTGTTTTCTAGCACATGGTGCATAACTCCTTTTGCAATATCAATCTAGGTTGTGCTCTCCAACATTAACAGAGTATCAATCCCACTATCATCATGTAGTTAGGACTGCATTTTAGTTAGGTCATATTGCATTTTGATTTTTCTCTTGGAAAAGGTTTTTATTTATTCCCCCTATCTAGTCACCTAAGTGATTTTATCAAACCTATTTGATACACACAAAAATAGTGTCCTCACATGTCTCATATTGCATTCATTCGTTACAGTTTCATTATTCATTTAGTTCATTAATCATTATTCATTACAGTTACATTATTACTTCATTCATTAGTCATTAGTCATTAGCAGTTGTATTGTTACGTCATTCATTCATTAAGGTTGCATTTAGTTCCATTACATGTTTTAGTAACATTGTTACTTCATTTTAATCATTATTTATTACCGTTACATTCTTTTAGTTGCATTGTTACTTCATTCATTTCATTATAGTTACATTTTATTCATTTAGTTGCACTGTTAAAATCTTTAATATTGTGATCAATTCATACATTTTAGGATTCATCTCATGCATCATCAAAATAAATTACTATATCCACCTGTACATATTAACACATCACATCTAACATCTATATATATATTTGCATCTCATCCCTGCATCACAAATACATCAGTATAATCATATACATCTCATCCTACATGTCAGTCATAAAACATGTGTAATATAAATGCATCCATACATCCTGCATAAACATCATATCATATAGCATCATAAATAAAGTCCATAAATCAAAGTCCCATAGTCTAGAAGTCCATGTATATATCAAAATTTCAAAATCATAGTGTGTCGATCAATCATACATAGTGTCAAAAATTTGTATTAAAAACTGGTCTGAGAAGCCTTGTGATGGTGGCTGAGATGGCCCTGCACCGCTGCTAGGACATGGTGGTAACCCCACTAATCCCTGTGAGCATTGTGTGCTCTTTGTCTGTGCCCTCTTTGAGTAAGCAGGCTGTCGTGCCTCCTGTGGCACTACACTGTGATAGAGCCCCATGTAATATGTGGCCTCTCGGCCTCTCTTCCCTACCTCCCTCTATGCTGCCATGGCATCTGACATCATCTGCCCCAGACCTGCAGCCATGCCTGCTAACCATGCTATATCATGGTCTGCCCTGTAATCCTCCACATGTCTCTGTGCTAGGTCTCACTTTGCAGTAAGAGCTGCTATCTGCGCTAACATCATTACCATCTCCTCATCAAGATCACCATGCTCCTCAATGATAGAAAACTCTCTGCTATCCACCCAAGCCTATAAAATTTCTAGTACTCTGTAAGCACTATCCTCCCAAGCACTCTCCATGGCTAGCTCTCCCTGTACCCTGGCTACCTCTATCTATAGGTTCTTGGCTGTGGCCTTTGTTGTAGCCAGTAATCCCTGTAGCCTCTAGATCTATACCTGTACACTCACCTCAATCACCCAAGATGTCGCTAACAATCCCTATACTCTGCCTAGCTTAGTCCATAGACTATCCCACTCTGCTATAAATGTGTTATGTATATCTTGGGCTACATAGCCCACTAGCGGTACATATCCCTATGGCCCCTATGGCCCATATCCCTGTGACCCCTGTGGCCCCTTTCCCTATGCCGGTGGCCCCTGTACCCCCTGTACCTGTACTAGTGGCCCCTGTGGAACCTGACCCTCTACCTATATGTCAGGGACTATGGGTGGCTACCCTCCTACAGGTATCTGTACATGTCCCCTCTGCCTCAGCGCTACAACCCTAGGCCAAACTCTATTCCTTTCGGCCCCTGCTCCATCTCCCCCCTCATCATCATCCTATCCTCCTCCATCCCCTCCATCTCCTGGCTTCTCGTCCTCCTATAATATGCTAGGTGTTATCTCATTTTCTTGTATGAATCATTTAAAACAATAACAAATGTTTAACCCTCTATTCCCAACTCAGATTCATACACGAATAAGGATAATTAACAAGGATAAATATCCTCCTGCACTTTGGGCTCCACATACCCAGGCGGGTGTACCTTTGACAGACTCACTGAATAACAGAGGATCTCACAGTGGATTAAGGATTTGCAATCCTTCTTCTTTTTATGCCAGCTTGGCCTGGGAAGGCTAACCTATTGATTCACTCTTCAAGGAATCATTAAGATGAACTGTATTTTTCAACACAATCAACTACACATATAAGTTCTTGACAACAGGAGGTAAAGGTTTTAATATTTAAATTGATGATAACAACCACATGTCAGAATATTGACCAGTGCCTAATCATGGGTAATAGAGTCATAACAGAGCATATACATATTAAGAAAATTAATCATAACACAATTGAACCCTAGATAGAGTGCCTTACAAACTATCCTCTCATTCCTCACACCAATATATCAGATCCATGCACAAACCCTAATTCTCTGCAATCACCTGCAAGATTTATACTCTCCTTGAAAATAACTCACAAACAAGAACATGACTACCTTGTAATCAGTATACTCAAAATGCCTTTAAAATTGAACATACAAAAATTAATTGCAAATGCAAGAAGACACCATTGACATCAAAAATGGAGATACCATTGTATTTTTATTAATATGAACTCAATAACAGTACACTTTTAAGACTCAAAAACCAATGGTCAGACCAATTTAGTAATTTGCCTTGCAGTCTTATATTTACCATCCTTATTACAATATTACAATTTGATACTTATAGGTAACCCCAGTCATCTTGGAATCCTTTTGAAGAATAAGGATGCAACAAGCTACAGATGACTGGGCTATAGGACAAAATATAGCTCCAAGAAGAGACAAAACTTCTGGCTGAAGAGATAACAATATTTTCTATGAGCCATGTGATCGTTTGTCTTGTGACCGCCTGAATGCTTGAAGTTGTTTTGAAGTAGTTGTGTCTTTATCACATAGATCTTTCTCTCTTATTGGTGTAGAGGCCCCAAATATCTGATTTTCTCTATTCATTCAACCTCCTTGGTGTTAGCTGTCCCCTTCGTATTTGTTGTCTCACGCTACTAGGGTGACTACTCCATACTTGCTAACCCATGAGGTGAACACCTCATCACTTGGCCAATTGAAATTGAGAACCTCATCCTTTTGGCTATTGCACTCCTCCCAATCACTGTTATCCTTCTCAATCTCTGCCTCCCAAGATTCAAAAAATACCTTGGCTTTGCTCAAAATATCTATAGTTAGCACAAACTATCCAGTATTTGCCAAAGTGACAATACTTTTTGTTCTGCTACTTAGTGCTTCGTTTAGCTACCTCAGCCATAGAGCTTCATTTTTTATGTTCCCATCCTCTTTGAACATATAGGGATACATGTCGTATCTATCCTTGGAAAATTCCCCTTTTAGGGTTGTGATCTTCTTCATCATAATGTTCCTCTTGGTGTCTGATTTGACCATCAATTTAAGACACATATGAGTGCTTGTCAAAATAATATCAACATCATTTTTCTCTTTAGAGAGGGAATTGAAATATTCTACATGGGATGCCCTGCCCTTCCATTTACTCACTATCAAACTCCATTGTCCCTTTTCAGCATCAAATTTGTTGATGATGCTTGCAATCTTCTTCCCCACCAGGTAGAGGTTAGAGAGGTTAACCTCACTAGCACATCTCTTGAGATTTGTAAATATTTGATCTGTGTGCTTTTTCCTTACCATTTCTTCAGCCTCTTTGTATGCAGGGGAATCTTCTAGGTCTCTCTTACCCTCCTCTTCTAATCTTGTTCTCTCACTGATTAGCCTGCTCTTCTTAGCTTCTAATTCTTCCCTCTTGGCCTCAACAGCTTCTTGAATTGTAGGACTTAGAGGTGCAGGGGATGGGGGATATGTTATGAATGGACTCAAGGAGGAAGGTTGATATGGTTCCTGAGCAATTACCCTTTGGGGCACAAATTGGGTCTTTTGCTTACCCTCCAACTCTGTTATTTTATTGTCCTTCATCAAAGATTTAACCCTCTCCTCATTATAAGCTTTGAGCACAAACTCATACTTTTCATTTAGGCTAGCATATGCCTCCTCTTTTTCTGACACTTTCATGCTTAGATTGGCAACTTGTACAACAAGGTCAGCTACTTCAACTCTTGAGGTGTCTGCAACCCTTTTAACAATCAGACTGCCTGTGTCTTCAGCTTCATTATCTTCTTTAGCTCTTCTTTTTTCCTTCTTTTTCAGTGACCAGATTGCCAATGTTGCATGGTCTTCACTAAATTTAGCACCAACTGATGTTCCAATAGGGCTTATGGGTTTGGCTTGTTTTCTTATGGCATCAAAGATTACAGCATCAGCTAAATCCCATTGTGGCAATATGAGTACCCCTTGCCTTTTGACCATTTGTCTACCCTCTTCAGGAGTAATTTTATCAAATTTCAGTATCAATTCTTGTTTAACTGCTTTCTCTATGTCCTCTTTGGCAGCATCGGGTTGGGCTTCTATCATTTTTTGGCATTTTTCATTGTATTCATCAACATGGCATCTCCAAAGAAACTGGATAAAAGCCCTAGTTTTGATGAAATTGTCATCATACAAGAATTCATCACTTGCTTGCTTGGTCACAGGGTCTAACTCCTTGCCTGAAAATTCAGCCACTGTGAGGTCAGATGATGTATTCTTGGGTTCTTCTGGCATCCCCTCTTGTAATTCATGAGTAGTAACAACTACTTCACTAGCGTTTCTCATATTGAGCAATTGCTCAGCAATGGTCTGGTCATCATACTGCATAGGGGATTGGGAGGGAGAATATAATTCACCTCCTTCTTCCTTTATCTCCACCTTTTGCCTCTTTGGAGAGGATACTTCTTGGAAATTAGTGTCTATTGGCCTCTTTCCCTTATGCTGAATGGGTTGATCAATTCTGGGAGCAACTGTGGTATATCCCCTTCTCTTGTATACTAGATAGTTTCCATGTGGAACTTGTTGGTTGTATTTCCTATTTTTGCTGCTTCGCTTTGTTCCTTGTCTTGCCCTCTAAAAATTTCAGGGTTTTCATGCCTAAAACTTGCCAAAGATTGCTAAAACCTTGAAAACCCTAAGTATCCAAGTGTTAAAACAATGCATTAAAACCCTATGACATGTCTTATGTTTCAGCGTTACTTTTTCAATCACTTGAGACATGTGCTTTAAGTTAAGTGGCCTCATCGCATTACCCAGGGAGAATATTCCAAAACTCTTCCCGACTTTGCTTTTTCCTTGTGTCGCGTAGTCTCATTTAGAAACCGAATATTCCTTCATCATTCTGAGACTTAGCAATGTCCTTCAGTCAGGTAGTCGCAAGAGCTTTATGTTATAAGCTTTATGAAAAATGGGACCCACTATTAGTCGGGTGATCGCAAGAGAAATCAGCAGTTGTGAAAAATGTTCTCAGGCTTCACGATTTACTTCATGTCGCGTTGTCGCCAGATCAGCCCAAGGTTCACGGTTAAATTTTCCTTCAGTCGCATGGTCTCTGAATAAGATGGTGGTTAACAAATATCAGCTCAGACTACGCGACTAACCGTTTGAGGTTTGCGGCATTACTCAGTCGGGATGTCACCAAAATAGGATGATGACTCAGCTCTTCAGTATGCATTGAGTGATCATTTGGGTAAAATTTTTAATAAAGCACTAGAATATGGTGTTTCGTTAAACCCTAAAAAGTGTCATTTTGAAGTCAAGGAGGGAAAATTGCTCGGACATATAGTGTCTAAGGAAGGAGTAAGAATAGACCCTGAAAGAGTAGAAGCAATTCAGAAAGTTGTTGCTCCAAAAAATTTAAAAAGTGTGCAATCTTTTTTAGGAAAAATTAATTTTGTCAGAAGATTTGTAGCAAATTTTGCTGAAATTGTCAAGCCAATTGTGAAATTGCTGAAAAAAGATACTAAGTTTGTTTGGAATGATGAGGCTCAACAAGCTTTTGAAAAGATAAATAAGGCAGTGCAGGAAACTCCAGTATTGAAATCCCCGAATTACACTAGGCCTTTCTCCCTGTTTTCATTTGCATCATTCCATACAATTGCTGCAATTCTGCTTTAGAAAGACAAGCAAGGATTTGAACACCCCATAGCATTTTATAGTAAATCCTTGCAGTCTGCAGAACTTAACTATGATATAATGGAGAAACAAGCCTATGCATTGGTAAAGGTTGTGAAGTCTTTCAGGCCCTACTTGGTGTGTGCCAAGGTACAGGCCTATGTACCACATTCAGTAGTAAAAGATATCCTTACTCAGTCAGAGGTTACTGGTAAGAGGTGCAAGTGGATTACAAGGATTCAGGAGTTCAATTTGGAAATTAATATCACCAAATTGGTGAGAGGTCAAGGTTTGGCCAAACTTATGACAGAGGAGAACCTGGATCTTGTGCAAACAAATCAAACATAGACAAATGATCAAGCTATTACCAGTATAGAGAGACAACCATATTATGCTGATATTATTTTTTTTCTCAAAAATGCTAAATGCCCTGATCATCTGTCTGATAACCAGAAGAGAAATTTGAAGTTACAAGCTCAGAGGTATGTGTTGATTCAAGGAGATTTATTCTGGAAAGATAAGAATGGTGTAC
>MU224035.1:1222232-1232341 GCA_018584345.1 Thuja plicata
TCAGATTGTAGTCGCAAGGTCAGGAGAAGAACAAGAGATATCTAATTTTACCTTTTTGACTCAGTCACCTCACCGCTTCTTCTCTCTCTCTTTTGTCTCTCTTGTATCTTTAGGGTTAGGGTTTTGATACCATCTGAAGCTTGTTGCATCCTTAGGGATTCCAAGATGGTCTAGAATCTATATATATCATAAGACTTGTAATAGTTAAGGGTCTTTGATCTTTTGGAACATTTTTTGAAGAAGAGATAATATATCACAGAATTCAGATCTTCTGAATTTCTATCTATCTTTCTAAGCTGTGTAATCTTTCATGTACAACAAGCTGGATCACATAAATAATATACGGTGCAATTTTACTCTTTTCTACTGTTGTCTCTTTACCTTGTATGTATGCTTTTCTGTGTTAAAGTTTATCAGGTATTCGGTAGCACTCTGGTTATAAGGTAACCATTTAATTATTTACAAGTTTCTTTCAAGGAAAGAATTAAATGTTGTAAGTAATTTCAAGGAGCATACTACTTTTTTAAGGATTTGATACAATAGTCTTGAGGTGACAAGATAGTTTGTAAGGCAACCTATCCTAATTATTTGAGCTATAAGGCAGTTTAGTGTATTTTTTTTCTGTGATACCTTTTCTTATTATTGACTCTACAGCCCAAAGGATAGGCACTGGCCCAGAAATAGTCTGATTATCTATCTGTGTCTGAGATATTCCAAGTTATCAAAACCAAATCAATTAAAATACTCTGTTACTAAGAACATACAAACTGAACTTGTTAAGGACCTCTGTCAGCAGGATAATATCCATATTATTGATTCCTTGAAGAGTGAATCAACTAGGTTATCCCTCCTACAAGAAAAGGAAGAAGGATGAGAATCCTTGTATCACTGGTTATTGTTATGTTTATAACTATAATTTGTATGGTAATATCTTGTTTATGGTTATGCTTGGTCATCAGCAAGATAATTCATAAGTTGGTCCAATAAAGAAACATAGCTAATCAGTGTCCACATCAACAAATACTGTGTAAACAGCAATCTTAAGAGGTAAAACCTGCCTGAGTATTTGTGGAGCTCAAAAACGAAGAAGGACTTTATCCAGTCCTTAGCAATTAGGCTTTTCTTGTCTCTGAATCAGAATTAGAAGGTACAGGGTTCAAATAGACATTTCAAGCATTGTGGTTCATACAAGAAAAACCTCTAACAAAACTATTCTTCTCTGTGGGAATTTGTTCATGATAGCAAGGGCCTTTTCAGGGTTACTCTCAACTGCTCCCTTCATTTTCTCATTCAGGGTTTGCATTATTCCCTCAAAAAGATTCATAAGCGAATCAATTTTATAAGACCATGGGAAAAAATCCTTTAGAGGATCATAGGTCTCATCAAAATTCTGGACAAAGTCCAAGGATTTCTTGTATGCCATCCATTTATCCTTCTTGACTTCCTGGACATCTAAATCAAAGATATTTCTGATAATATCCTCAGGATAGTAGAACTGATGTTTCAGCATGATACAATTGGTTCTCTTCCTGAAAATTCCCATGATAAAATCTTCATTATCAGCACATCTGGCTATGGAGGTAGATAAATCATACGGCTCAAAATACTTGTCAAATTGTGCCCACCCTCCCTTTGTTATGATAAAGTGATGGACTTTAGTGAGGGGAGGAAATATGTTCCCCTTCATCTTTCCAGTCAAGGCTTCCTCCTGTAGCCCACCTAATTGTCTTATGATTTTTTCTATCCCAATCTTGAGTGGGACTCTATAGGGAAACACATAAGGAACGCCTCTAAAACCATAGACCCTAATCATTGTTGCAAAAGGGTATAAGATCAAATCTCCCCAATTGTGAGTAATTTTCAACTCAGGGGCATACTCCATAGGCCTTAAAAGCATCAATATTTCATTGTGAATTCTTGCAGTTTGGTTGCTTAACAGTGACTTAAGTCTGGTAGCAAAAAATTTGTCAAAGTATACATAACTTGCATTCTTTCTATCCCAGGACAAGTCTGTACTCCACATCTTAACAGGCAACTCTTCATCATCTTGGAATTTCTCCAATTCCATTTCTTCTTCAAAGAAATCTGCATTGTTAAATAAGAACATATGCATCATAAGGGAATACCAACCGACAGGCTTTTGTATATTTCCATCCTTGATCTCTGACAAACAATCATGCATCTCCTGAGCAATCCAAGATGCATAATCAAACACTACTGATAAATGGGGATGTAGAATTTGAACCACCATCAACATAATCTGGACTGGCATGGCTGCCTCCTCATTTATCCCTAAGACATTACATACAGAACTGTACATCTTTCTTGCTATGCCAATGAAGAAATCTACTTTGAAGGGTTCGGGGGTTCCTAGCCCTAATACAACTAAATCTCCTATCTTGCTTGCATATCCCTTCACTACTTCACCTCTGTAATACTCCCTCTGGTTATTGTATATTTCTTTGAAATATTCAAGGTCAATATCATCCATATTCTGGGAAGTATCAGTCAATTTGAAGATCCTCCTATTTTCATCAGCTGACACAGTCAGTATTACATTTCCCCAGGTGTCTCTAACTACCCTAGACACCTTGTCATAAGTGTTTTCTATTAGAATGAGAAAATCATTGTCCATGAAGACACTAGGTGCTATTAGTTTACCAACATCTAGTTCCCAAATATTACAATCTGGGGTAGGGGCCTTTCTCTGACTGTAAGCTTCTCTAAACAAAGCTAGGGCATCAAAAATTGTGGTGGCATCTCTTGCCCACCTTCCTGAATCATACAGTCCTTCCCCAATTCTAAAGCGGGGATGTTGCGGTACTACTTTCTTGGCTTGGGTGGCATCCCCCGAAGACAATGGTAATTGTTGTAGTAAATCCTCTCTAACATTCCATTTCTGGTAGTCAACCTGTCCAGTCATTTCAGCTCTAGGGGTCATTCTAATGTTTTTCTATCAAGACTAGAACTGGATTTTGAAATAGGAATTCTAAAATCTTCTCTGAGCTGCAAATTCTACCTCAATTGGAATGCTTGGTGAATCACTGAACTTACAAGTTTCACACAGAAGTCACTTGAAGTTGGTTTTCTTTTCCAATTCCGTCTTTGCATAAAGGGTTTTGGTGAATGATTTAGACAGTAGTTGGCTTAATCATTTTATGGCCTCAATCAAATCAATCTCTCAAATTGAATTCAACTGGAGTTGCCACACATTCTATAATTCATTCACCAGCTTCAATTTTGCAGCTTAACAACTCTCTGCAACTTGTTTTATTAACTTTGAATTTGGATCGTTGATTCTGGGCACTATTCTTTGCATCGAACAACCATTTTAACTTCCCAAAAACAACTGCTAACTAAGGACACATGACGGCACCGCTTATCAGCTTATTCATTAGATGTCAAGAATCTTAGACATAAGTGAACAAGGGAACCATCAGATGCTAACAAACTTAACTAAAACTTAACATCCCGCAAGTTGTACATACCTGGGCCCACCAACTACCAAATGTCACCACCACTTATCTGCTTACTCATTAGATGTCGTGCACTTTCCCTTTAAGCTAATAATCAGTCCGTTCAATCTTTTGAAACTTGTGCACCCTTTAACAGAGTGCCTTTACAACAGCCCGACCCCACTAGAGACACGCGTCGCCACCACTTATCCACTTGCTTGTTAGATGTCGTGCATCTTAAACATAAGCAAATATTCCGACTGTCAGATATTTTAATAGTTGCTTACCTTTTAGTATAATGTCGCTCTTAACATGCCTGGCCCCACCAGAGGCATGCGTCACCACCACTTATCCACTTACTTGTTAGATGTCATGCACTTTGGACATAAGCGGATACACACACCGTTAGATCTTTTCACAGTTGCACAACACATAAGGTGATGATGTAAAGGGACACATATGGTGAGACTTAGGATTTAATAAAGTGGTTAGGATATTACAAATTATAGGCAAAAAGCAACCTATTCAGTGGAGACACATAACTTAGGATGACTTAAGTGACCGAAAAAGTAATGCAGGAATAGAATAGGCCAAGGCACTTAGGGTTTTTTAGTCATTTTTGACCACTTTCAAAAAGGTTGAGGGTTTAAGCACATTCTGCAGAGGCATAATATCAAAATTAATACCAAATTCACAAACCCTTGACACTACAAATGATAGGAGACCTCACAAAAATTACAAGGCACACTTTGGACAAGAAATAGCACCAACAGTGGCTCTCTCTGAGGATGTTTAAACACCATGTTATAGAAAGAACCACAAATCTCTGGGGAAGTAGACCACAAAGCAGACCAACCCAAAACAGGAAACAAACACACAACAGAAGGGAAACACATGTGTACATACCTAACAGACTACTATGCATGGAAAGCAGGAGTTAATTAAAGAAATTTTTCAAGAATTGTCCATGCACTAGCAATTCCTGTTCTTCACCATCCAAATTCTTAAGGAAATAAGAATCTTTTCCAAAGATCCTAGATACAACAAATGGCCCAATCCATAGTGATTAAAATTTCTTGTGCTTGCCCTTCTCTTCAGCCCTAATATTCCACTGCAATACAAAATCATTAGGCAGAAACTTTCTCACATCTGGTCTTCTGTCAAAGAGGTATTTCATTCTTTGCTGTTGTTTGATATTTTCTCTTTGGCTTTCTCTCCTTATCTCATCCAATTCCACCAATTGAACCATCCTTTCTTCCATAGGTTTAGAGATTTCTATTCCTTCATCTTCGATAAACTTGTAAATTGGAACTAGATTATTGACAAACATTCTTGACTGAACACCATAAACTAATTCAAAAAGAGATTTTCCAGTGGCCTTCTTAACAGTGATCCTACCATCCCAAAGGGCAAGTTTCAATTTAGTATGCCAAGCTCTCTTATTTCCCTCCAGGGTCTTTTTCAAAATTTGTAAAATGCTTTTATTGCTAGATTCTGCTTGACCATTAGCTTGAGGGTGGTAAGGGGATGAATAGGACATAAAAATTCCCATATCAGAACAAAATTTAGTGAACTCTTCGGATCTAAAGCACATGGCATTGTCCATTATCGATTTAAGGGGAACACCAAACCTGGTAATTATATTATCCATCAAAAAGTCAATAACCATAGCACTCGTTGCCTTTTTGGTTGGGACTGCTTCTACCCACTTTGTGAAATAATCAGTTGCTAGCAAAATCCAGCCATGGCCTCCACTTGACGTTTCATTAAATTCTCCTATAAAGTCCATTCCCCACATGGCAAAGGGAGCCTCTGCTACTACCAAGTTTAATAACAATGCCCCTGGATATTTGATCTTGCTTGAAAATCTCTGGCATGGCTCACATTTCCTGATAAAATTGTGAGCATCTTGGAAAACACAAGGCCAATAGTATCTAGCCCTTAAAATTTTGTGGTCCATTGTTCTAGAAGAATAATGTCCTCCACACATTCCAGCGTGCATCTCTTTTAATACCTTTTCTGATTGAATTTTGTCAAGGCATAATAACAGGATCCCGTCTCTGTTCTTCCAGAATAGATCACCTTGCAACAATACATACTTTTGTGATTGCAGCTTTAGACTCCTCCTTTGGTTATCATTTAAGTTGTCTGGGTATTTAGTATTTTTCAGGAAATAAACAATATTAGAATACCAGGGTTGCATCTCAATACTCGTCAAGCAATTACCTTCAGTACTCACATTGTTTATTTGGGCCAAATCCAAATTTTCCTCTGTCATCAACTTAGCCAATCCTAATCCCCTCACCAATTTAGTAATATGGATTTCTATATCAAACTCTTAAACTTTGTTTATCCATTTACATCTTTTTCCTGTCACTTCATTTTGAATAAAGATGTCTTTGACAGCAGCATGAGGGACATAAGCTTTTATTTTTGCACATACCAAATAAGGCTTGAAAGCCTTAACTGCCTTTACCAGCGCATAAGATTTTTTTTCCATCATTTGATAATTTAATTCAGCTGATTGCAATGACTTACTAAAAAATGCAATGGGATGCTCAAATCCTTCACTATCCTTTTGCAATAAGATTGCTGCAATAGTATGAAATGATGCAAAAGTGAACAAAGAAAAGGGCTTAGTGTAGTCAGGGGATACAAGAAGTGGTGCTTCTTGAATATATTTCTTTATTCTCTCAAATGCTAACTGAGCTTCTTGGTCCCAATCAAACTTCACATTTTTCTTCAACAATTTGACGATAGGTTTCACTAGTTCTGCAAAGTTGACAATAAATCTCCTAACAAAGTTAATTTTCCCTAGAAATGATAGTACACCTTTCAAATTTTTGGGAGCAAGTACCTTTTGGATGGCTTCAACTCTTTTAGGATCTATCCTCACCCCTTCTTTTGACACTATGTGTCCCAAAAGCTTCCCTTCAGTAATAGCAAAATGACACTTTTGTGGGTTCAAAGATACCCCATATTCCAATGCTCTCATCATGACCTTTTCCAAATGATTGCAATGATCCTCTGCTCTCTTTGAGAAAGTTGTTAAATCATCTTGGTACACCACCATTAGAATATTTATGAGGTCCTTCAAGGCTACATCCATAGCCCTTTGAAAAGTAGCTCTAGCATTTTTTAGCCCAAATGGCATACGAGCATATACATAGGTGCCCCAAGGGGTAGTAAATGTTGTTTTGAATTGCTCAGATTCTTTAACGAACACCTGATTGTACCCTAAAAATCCATCCATCATAGATAACAATTCACATCCAGTAACTTTATGCAGCATGGCCTCCATATTTGGTAATCCATAATTATCTTTCAAGGAGGCTACATTTAAATTTTTGAAATCAACACACAACCTTATCTCTCCATTTTTCTTCCTTACAGGGACCAAGTTAGAGACCCAAGATGAATTTCTAATAGGCTTAATTATGCCTGCATCCCTTAACTTCATTAGTTCTGTCTGCATCTTGGTAGCAAATAGTGGATTGATTGGCCTTTGCTTCTGCCTGAATGGTGTAGTGCCTTCTTTTAAAGGAATATCATGTTGGAATAAATCTTCTCTGTAAGCCTTTAAATCATCATAAGACCAGGAAAAAACATGTTTGTATTTTTTCAGAAAATTTATCAAATTTTGTCTAACATTGCTGTCCAATTTTTTGCCAATATAAATTAATTGGGGAGATGTTTCAGATCCCAAATTAACTTCCTCTAAGTCTTCCATTCTAGCATTGGACTTCTGATTCATATAGTTTTCATTTTTTCTAAACAAGCCTTCTAACTCAACTAACCCCTTGGGAATTAGATTAGTATCCAACTGAATGACTTCCTGATCAAAAATATACTCCTTGTCATCCACAATTGACACTAAAGACTCACAATCAATTTTTTGACCATCATACTGATCCATACATTGGATAAACTTGAGGATATCATCATCATCCTCAAAAACTTGCCAATTATGAATATTGTTAGGAACTATTGGTCTACTTTTCATCTCAACCATTGATATGCCAGTGAGAGTAACATCATCATTTTTTAGGGCAACATTTTCCAAGAAATCTTCCATTATATTATTTGATCTTTCAACCCACAATATATTGAAAGCATCAAAGAATTCTATCCTATCCCAAACAGCATACTTATATAACTTTAACCTTTCATCTTTGGTAGCATAATGTCCCCTAATCTAAGATATAATTAACTAAGAATCTCCATGGACTTTCAGACATTTAATACCATGTTTGATAGCAATATCCATCCCCAAGATTAAAGCCTCATATTTGGCAGTATTGTTTGTGCATTGAAAAGTTAACATGAATGAATATTTGAAAGTGATACCTGATGGAAATATCAGCAAGACTCCTGCTCCAGATCCTTCTTTTGAACATCCTCCATCGAAGTACATTTTCCAGAGTCCATTTTGTTGTAATAGAAATTCATCCACAATTGGGTCAGTGTTCTTTAATTATGGCTTAACCTTTTCAACCATAAAATTTTCCATATCAACATTCACACAACAATTTAATTGATCAAGAAAAACCACTTCAACCATAACAGATGACCGGGGTTCTCTGTACAATTTTACATCATTCCCATTCATAGGGATAGTTTCATAGGACAAATCCAACAGCATCTTTCCCCCTACTGCTGCTGCCCATTGTCTTGATAAAAGCATACCATAATATGGTTTAGTATCCACTACCACTATGTCCATTCTTTAAATTGCCTCATGGAAGGCAGCAATTTTTACTTCAATATCTTTCAATGTTCCTACCACGGGAACCTCTCTATTATCCATGGCATAGCAACTTCCAGCAGAAGTAGTAACTCCGAGGCCTAATTATTTCATTACATGATAGGACATTACATTTGCTATTGCTCCAGAATCGATCAAGAAATTTTTTACTAGAAAATTATTCACCATTAAGGTAACATAGAATGGATCAATAGACAATGGTTCTTGGGTTATTATATTTTCAATGCAAATGTTAGAAAATTCCTTGCTCTTTCCTTTTCCTTTCACTAAGGGACAATCCTCTTTAGAATTATTTATTGTCAAAGGTATATCCTCATGATTAGGCATAGATATATCATCTATTCCTTTTAATAATGCTAGAGAAACTTCCTTATGCTCTTTTATTTTCAGCATTTCCATAAGTGGGACTGAGACTTTCATTTGGGTCAAAGCATGTTTCATGTCAAAATGAGGCAGTTCGAGGGGTATATCATATATTTTCTTCATTTTCCTGAGTTTCTCATTTGGTGCTAGCTCTTCCTTTGATATCCCCTCCCCAACATGGCTATGAGAAGATCCTACTTGTTTGCAACATTCTTCTTTGTTATTTTTCTTAGAATTAAGATCCTCATTTACTTTGGGTGAATCTCTTCTAACATGAGTAGGGGTAAACTGGCCTTGAACTGGTTGTACTACTCTATTTCTTAAGTTGTAAGCATCTCTTGCTTGATTAATTGCTGCAATAGTCAAAGACCTTTTTTCTTCATCAGTTAGACTCCTAAAATGAGATTGAGAACTATTATCATCCACAGTGTTTATAGTTGCATGTGAAACATATTCATCCTGATCATTTTCACATGTTGAACTTTGAAACTGGTTTGTAAAACAATAATTATCCTCTGAATATGAATCACTAGAGGATGAGGCACTATCAGGGAGCCATGGATAAGGTTTCCTTACTATGAACATATTAATAGTAGGGCCTTCCTTCTCGCCCTCTTCTATCTGATCAAACAAAGCCTGAGCTACTACACATTGATAGGGAGAGTGTGGCATATTACAAGCATCACACTAGGGAGTATTCTCAACATAGTTGGAATTGTTTCTTTTCAGGGGATCAAGGGTTTCTTTTTCTTTTGGGTTATCTTGTCCCTTAGGGACAGGTTTGCCATTAATCTAATTGGTTTTGTATGGATAATCTCTTAGCCTGGGATGTATGTCAAATCTTTGATTATTATACTTATTATCCTAGTACCCCCCTCTATCATTCTTATCCATTTTGGCAGAAAGGTCTTTCACTGCACTCACCAATTTATCCACTATATCACCTTCTTTGACATTTTTACTGGTTGACCCCTTTTCTTTCCAGAGTTTTTTGTCTTCTCTCTTCCCCAATTTCCCTGATGCTCTCCTATTACTCTCAATATCAATTTCTATTTTGTAAGCATCCCTCAAAGTAGTTGGGTTTTTATCTCTAAGCAAATAAGACATTTTTCCATCAGCAGCATTAATGTAATTAGTAAGGCATACTTCCTCATCTAATCTCAGAACTTGGAACAATTTGTTCATGGCTTTCTGGAATCTATTGTTAAAGTCAGCCATACTTTCATTTGGGAAATTCTTGATGTTATTAAACTCATTTAACATATATCTAGAATTAACATGCTCTCTATATTGTTCCCTAAAGGCTCTTACAAATTCATCCTAGGAGGCAATACTATCATTAGGTAAGTTTCTGAACCAATCCCTAGCATCTTCAATTAAAGACTGAACAAAATTTTCTTAATGACATCTTCATCTTCAATTTCAAAGTCAGTCATCTTATCACCAAAAGATTTTAAATGCTCTTCACAAGTAACAACATTATTCCCAGTGAACTTAGGGATCCTATCTCTTACCTCATTGGGGAT